>CM035421.1:72727545-72882545 GCA_020310875.1 Ceratopteris richardii | reverse complement strand
GCCTCTGTGTATTGGAGATGTGAAGGAAGATCATTACTTCTTTGTGCATGAAGATTGTTCATATCGGATTATTCTAGATCAACCATTTATTTGTGAACAACACATGGAAACCAAAGTTATGGATGATGGAAGTGCTTTTGCACAAATTTGTTCATGATGATTTGATTGATGAAGATGAAATGATGTGGAATATTTGAGTACATTTCTTGTGTTGGCGTGATTGAGGAAATAAAAACCTTTATGACTGATGGACAAGCATGATCAAAATTGATGCCATTACCATCATTGGAAATGTATGCAATTTTGCACGTTAAAGTCAAAAGTATCATTACTTTGATGGTTTTGAGCCTAATATAAATACTAAGTACAAGACTGTAGATAAGAAAGTAAAGCCAATGGCTCAACCACTTCCAAAACTGAGTGAGTGATTAAAAATGTAAGTCATGATTTAATTTTTCCTAATAGATTAGGAATTGGACATGAACTTATTGATGATTCAATTAAATTTATGCTAATGGCTTTCTTTTTTCTGTAGAGAAAGAGTGTTTTGAGAAGATCATATGAGAGCATGATAAAACTTTCACTTTAGAGCCTCATGAAATAGGTTGTGCAGATCCTAAGATTGTTACACCGATGATAATTTTTATAACTCTTCACATACCTTGGAATGTGCATTCTATTCCTGTGCGTAGAGCACACCTTCTTGAATTGATGAGATTGCTAAAAGAGAAGATAAGTATGCGTATTCTAGAGTCTGTTGGAAGTGTGGTAGATCCAATTAATCAATCTCATGTGAAATCCAAGATCTTCCAATACTTAACCTTAGAACATAACACACCTTAACTTAATCAAGAGCGATAAATGACAATAGAGAGAGACAAGAAGTCAATTATGAAAGTGGAGTAGCTTAATGCTACTACACACACTAATAATGAAAATGTCAACTACAATATGTGTGTACGATACAAAACCAGAATGTAGGCTAAATCTAAGGGTGCTGGTTACGAAAGTTTAGTGAAAAGATGCCTAAGAGGTATAAAATGTGAGTGAATATATGAAAAAATAAGGATAAAGACTATTCCAAATAGTCAAGATAGCAAACCCATAACTAAAGTTAGGTCTTCTCTGATGTAGAGAAGCAACCATAGTTCCTCTAATGTTGAAGTAATAGGCAAGGGCCTAGTATAGTAGAAGCACAAGTAGAAACCCTAAAGTAGAAGGTACAACTCTTGAGAGTCAGCATGCGCACACTGGATGTGTGAAGAAGAACAAGGTTGGTTATCTCCAAAATCCTTCAAATATGCATGTACTCCTCCTTCTTGAGTCCTCCTTGAGTCCTCTTAGCTTATCACCCAAGAGCTTAGCTAAACTAGATTGTAGATCCTTCTAGATTGATCTTGATGGATGATTGAGGGGGCATGTGATCTCTTCCTTATATAGTGTAGGTTGGGGCTCAAATAAAGCATGCTTTTAGGTAAAAACAAGGCGCATGGTGTGAAAAACAAAAATGAAAGCCAAATAAAGCTATGTGCATGCTTTTAATTGAGGCACCCGGGCTCTTAGATGAAAAGCATGATGAAAAACATAATTAGGGTTTGCAATTTGAGGGCCAATTTGGAACCAAGTGGTACAATGTTATATATCGTCGGATAGCTCTCGACGAGTACTTTCCAGTGGTCCAATAAAATTTTGGTTCATCTTTGACCAAATTTTTATTAAGTCCTAAAATATGGATTGTTGGAACATTGGAACTTTGGGACATTCTGACATTGTGTTCCAACACCCCTCGCCCCTTCTTCAATGTCATAATGGCATAAGGTTCAAGTGTTTGCATAACTTCTGATGTTTGTAAATAGGTCTCTTAACTTCTTTCCAATGGATCGTGAGTTATGACTTAAAGAACCAAAGATCTCAATCCTTGGGACCTGTCATGATTATATCATCCACATAGATAATGATTATAATTAAGACATTTGATTTGCCTTAATATAGAGGGTTGGAGCTTCATTTGAGTTTTCGAAGCCAATGGATAATGGGTACAAATGCATCTTTTTATACCAAGCTCTTGGTGCCTACTTCAAACCATAAAGTGCTTTGATAAGTTTGCATACTAAGTGTTCTTTACCTATCTCTTCAAAACCTTGTGGTTGTTGAATGTAGACATCTTCGTGTAGATCACCATTCAAAAAAGTTGTTTTGATATCTAACTAGTATTAAGGTATCAACCATCCTTTTGTCATCCCGCATAGACAACCCACGGAGAGCAAAGAGGCCGCGGAGAGCTACGTCGTGGTGTGCTCAGTTGCTCCAAATGCAAAGGGAGTGGGCTGCTGCGTGAGGAGAGAAAAAGTAGAGAGAGAAACCTGCGTAGAAATTTAGAGAAGAAGATGGAGAAGATGAAGTTGAAGAAGTCCCAATCAAGTTATGAGAGATTTGGGACCAAGTCTTATTGATAAGTGACTTTTAGGTCATTTGGGCATGTTCACACATGGCCAATGACCAAAAGTCATAAAAATAATGTAAATGCCTATAACTCCCCAATTTGGGGTCCAGAAAATACAACAAAAATATGTCTGGAAAGCTCTCGAAGAGAGCTTTCACATGGAAGGGTCAAAATATACAAATAGAGAGTCCTTGGGGCCTTTATCCCCAACAACCTCCCACTTAAAGGACCAAGGAGGCTCCTTTAAGCTAAGTAACTCCCACCATCTGTATACATAGCTGATGTTGTGCCTTGGGTAGACACTTCGTGAGAGCATCTGCAGGATTCTGTGAAGTATTGACCTTGATCGAAGTGATCAGGCCATCCTCTAACACCTCTCTGATGAAGTGATATCTCACATCAATATGCTTTGTGCGAGCATGAAACATGGCATTCTTTGCCAAACATATGGCACTCTGGCTATTGCATCCAAGAACAGGTGCCTTTTCAGGCATCCCAAACTCACTGCAGAGGCGGGCTAACCAAATGGCTTCTTTGGAAGCCTCTGTGGCTGAAATATATTCAGCCTTTGTAGTAGATAGTGCAACTATCCTCTGAAGTCTAGAGCACCATGAAATAGCTCCATTTGCAAGTATGTATACATAGCCACTTGTGGACTTGCGTGTGTCCACATCACCTGCCATGTCTGAATCACAAAATCCTTTTAACTCCAATGGACCTTTTCCATAACATAAGCATTTACTTTTGGTCCCTTTCAAATATCTCAAGATAGATTTGACTGCCTCCCAATGAGCTCTACCAGGATTAGCCATGAACCTGCTAACAACTCCCACTGCATGAGCAATGTCTAGCCGAGTGGCAACCATAGCATACATAAGTGAACCACAAGCTGATGCATATGGAACACTCTTCATGTAACTGGCTGCATCATCATTTTTGGGACAGTCATCCTTGGAAAGCTTAACATGTGGCTGCAATGGCACTCCAAGAGGCTTAGCATCAGCCACATTAAATCTGTCCAGCACTTTTTCAATGTACTTTTCTTGGGATACCTGCAAAGTATGCTGCTGCCTATCCCTTTTTATATGCATACCAAGAATATGCTCAGCTTCCCCAAGGCCTTTCATTGAGAATGCAGAGTTCAGCTTCTGTTTTAGAGCTTTCAGAGTGCTCTTTTTCTTCCCAGCCAGCAGCATATCATCTACATACAGTACAAGAATAATTGGGCTGCCATCCTCATCCTTTTTGGTGTACAAACAGTGATCTGCATGGCTTCTTTTAAACCCATGTTTGAGCATAAATGCATCAAACTTCTTATACCATTGTCTGCGGGCCTGTTTCAGCCCATATAAGCTCCTTTTCAGTTTGCATACCAGATGCTCTTTTCCAGGAATGGCATATCCTTTTGGCTGTTTCATGTACAGCTCTTCATCTAAATCACCATGCAAAAAGGCTGTTTTAACATCCATTCGGAATAATTCCAAATCCAAGGCATCTGTGAGAGCAAACAACACAAGTAAAGTGGTCATCTTCACCACTGGAGAGAACACTTCTTGGAAATCAATGCCCTCTTTTTGGGCATATCCCTTAGCAACCAGCCTTGCCTTATACTTGGGTTTGCCATCAACAATTTTGATTTTGTACACCCACTTGTTGGGAATGGCTTTCCTTCCTTTGGGTAACTCAACCAAATCCCAAGTATCATTTGCATGCAAGGCCTTTATCTCTTCCTGCATGGCTAACTCCCACTTCTTCTTGTGCTCACATAGCTTTGCCTCTTTATAAGTAAGAGGCTCACCCTCATCTGATAACATAATATAATGTATAGAGGGATCATATCTAGTCACTGGCCTCCTAGGACGTATAGATCTTCTTACCCAATGATCCGCATTACCAGGCAATGGATCTACATCAGGAGGTACATTAACTTCTTCATTGTTAACAGGCTGCTGTACATCATTTTCAGCCCTGTTTTCAGCATGAATAGGTGGCTGCATATGCCCTTCCGGATCATCATTTTGCTGTCCAGCATCATCTGGCTCAATAACCACGGGCTCGTTGTCATTTCCAGCCATATGTGGTGCATCCCGAGGGTTCATATCAGATTTAATTGGTGGCTGTACATGCTGAAATTTGACTCTTTTATGGTCATCTTTAGAGGCACAATTATTTTTGAGCAGCCTTTGCCTCATTAAATTTAACATCTCGGCTGCGTATTACCTTCTTGAGTTGAGGTAGCCAAATCCTGAGTTCAAGGTTTGCGGAAGAAAGAGAAAAGCACAAGGAAGAAGAAGAAGCTTGGAGGAGAACACACAATACTGAATGTATTACGACTAGAATGTACAAAGATGTGTTACCTGTTAGGGCAATAGGCATATATACAAGCCGGCGAAAAAAACCTCCTAAAGAGGGAAAAAAGTGCCCTGCGGTCCTAGTGTGTTCACACATATCACTAGCTAAATATATCAAGAGTACCTCTGCTTGAATATTGTCGCATTATGGCGTGATAGTTCGATCTTAGAAAAACACAGTTTTTGTGTATCAAGAGTACATGGAATCGCTCGAAATTCTGGATCTGGAATATATGAGTGTTTTCGAACATGACAAGTTACAGTTTTGCAAACAGACATGTTTTTTCTAGGGGCCCCACTTGGCGGGCTCAAAACGGAGGCCGAGATGGCTCCGAAACAGAAATTTGACAAAAACGAATGATCCTAAAGAGATAACTTCCGAAAATATTTTGAGGCCTCCTACCTTCACTCCAATTTTCGCAGCAATCCGAGATCGTTTGTGAATCGCGCTTTCTCTATGCCTTCTCGCGTACTCTTCACTGTCGGCCTTCTCCACGAGCTCTCTACAACCACATTTGCTCTGATACCATGTAACGGGGAAGGAGATAAGGAAGAGAGCTCACACACACTCACAATCAAAGAGGAGCACATACATAGATGGAGGCAAGGAAGAATGATCTTCTTTTTCTTCTTCTTCTTCTATCACATAAACGGAATGTACAAGAATGATCTAAAACAACAATACAACAAGTGCAATATATAAAGATCAGTACATAAGGAAAATCCTAATGTAGGCGAATGAGTGAACTGGCACGAAACAAATGTGCTATCACTCTTGGTAGATAAATCTAGTAAAGCTTGATGAAGTATCCCTGACATATACGAGTGTTACCACTATACATGTCAGAGAAATGAAAAAGTGATACGTGTCATCTTGGATCATCACATGTTTAGCTTGATTATCTCAACAAGATTTATTTCCATCTCCTAAAAACCCTAAAGAGAGAAATCATTACTCTACTTCCGGTCTCACTAATGTTAGTAGACCCTCACTGGAAATGTAACCACTTCTTTTCTTAGAGTCTTTAGTCGAGGCTCAATTTAAACACTCACTATCTGATCCCCTATTGCCTTTGATAGAGTACCACTCTATCTAGACAATCTAAAGAGAATATAAACTCTCTCCATCTCTTTTGAGGAAGAAGGCCTTAATAATGGAATCTTTTTCACTTTCCCTTTCCCTTTGCCTTAAAAGAGGCATTTCTTTGGCTAAACTCTCCATAAATGTCACATTATGTGGTATGTCTCACATTGGATGGGAACACACCAGTAGTTAGACATACCACATAATGTGACACTGGTATGCTTTCCAATTGAAAAATGCAACAAGTGAAAGTATTATTTTGACTATGGTTCTAGAAGTAAGTGAAAATGTTTCATTATAGTCAATTCCTTTCTTTTGTGCATAATCTTTGACTACAAGTTTGACTTTATACCATAGTGGTTAGCAACGGGATGGCAACGTCGTAGGCAACGGGTTGCTAACGCGTTAGCAACGGGTTCAAGTTGCGAACCCCAAGTTGCGATAAAGTTGCGTACAAATCAATTTTTATTTTAGATTTTTTTATATGTATATATATATATATATATATATATATATATATATATATATATATATATATATATATATATATATATATATATAGATACATAGATACATACATACATATATACACACACACATACATACATACATGGATTATATTATATTACATACATAGCAGTAAATATATACTACATACATACGTGTAATGTAATACACACATTTTTATGTATATATACACATAGTATATACATATTACATTTATACACAACACATAGATGTATACATACATGATACACATGCATACATACATACTACAAAAATAGAAACATGTATATTAGATACATATATAAGTTAATATACATGCCTTTCAGTAAACATAGAGTAATAGATTTTAGGAATGACATCATACATACATAGATGCATATATAGATACATACATACGTACATACATACATAGCTAAATAAATAAACATATCTTTGGGTAAACATACAAAAATAGGAATATACATCATAGATTACACATATAGTTAGTACATACATACATACATATTACATAACCACACACACACACACACACATATATATATATATATATATATATATATATATATATATATATATATATATATATATATATATATATATATATATATATATATATATATATATATATATATATATATATATATATATATATATATATATATATATATATATATATGCACTTCTCTTTTCCACCTTGAGGTATTGGTCTTTCTTCCTTGATCAACAACTTTTTTGTTCATAAGTTGTAAGGGTTAAGACTTAAAAGACCCTTGTGGACCATTTTTGGACTTTTGGGAAATATTTTTTTTTGAAAGATTAGCAACGCGTTGCGAACGTGTACGCAACGTGGAGTTGCGTTGCGAAAGTTGCGAACGTTCGCAACGCGTTGCGTATGCAACACTGCTTTATACCTATCAATTGTACCATTTGCTTTTCTTTTGATCTTGAAGATGCACTTCACACCAATTTCTTTCTTACCTTTTCGTAACTCACATAGCTTCCAAGTTTGATTCATATGTATAGAATCAATCTCCGGTTGCATTGCTTTCTTCCAAACAAGACTTTGTAATGCATCTTTGACATTAGTTGGTTCATCTTCAAGTAAAGTTAGTGCAAGAATATAGCTGATTTCAAAATGTTATGCATAGTTTACTTGATGTGTCTGATATTTTTGACTTCTGGTTCTTCCTTTAAATGGCTTAATCCCACTATGCTATAGTGTGTTTACATACCATTTTGGAAGTTTCTAGAATATTGGTGACAACTCTGGTTCATCTGCAACTCTTTCTTCATGTGCTCTAGAAGTTTTTCCAACTTCATAAGTTGGTACATCAAGAGGTAATGAAGAAATAGGGGAAGATGGAGCTGTATATGGTGGTGGTATAGGTTGAACAACTTTCTTTTTACCTTTATCAAGTGTATTTGGGATTTGAGAAGGTTGTTTTCACCCCCATATTGCTGAATGTAAGCATCCAAATTTGTCTTGAAGAATGCATAATCATATGCCTTGATGAAGTCTTGATATTTGCATGCCTATCATAGATCTGATTTTCTGCAATATAAGCATTGCGGGAGAGCAGGATATCACTTGTCTCTGATACATAGAACTTGTATCCTTTACTTTCAATTGGATAACCAATGAATATTGCTTTGATTGCTTCGACATCTAGCTTATCACGATCCTTCTTCTCAATATGAACATAGGCCAGAGATCCAAAAACTTTGATTTTGGAGTATAGACAATAGTTAGCTGATGAGAGATTCCTTTGTCTTCTAGAAAATACTTGAAATTTTTTGATAAATACTCTCCTCCTCTATCACTTCTTAAAATCTGGATCTTTGACTGACTTTCATTCTCAACCATAGCTAAAAACTTTTTAAATGTTGAGAATACTTTTGACTTTGCGTTAAGACCAAAAACCCATGAATATCTGGAGAAATCATCTATGAATGTAACAAAATATTTGAAACCTAAGTATTCAATGTGAGATACACATAGCTATCTTCTCGTGGTTGACGTACAAAGTATTCTCATTCAACATCTTGAAAACTACACGCAAACGACATTCATGATCTTTCAAGCTTTTACTATAAACCAACAAATCACCCACAAAATCTACTACAAATTGATCAATAAAAGGATGGAAAATATAATTACTGAGCATCATAAAAGTAGGAGGAGCATTTGTTAAACCAAAAGGCATTACAAGATACTCATAATGACCAAATCTAGTACAAAAAGTTGTCTTATGTACATCATCATCCTTAACTCTTATCTAATGATAATCACTTTTTAAGTCTACCTTACTGTAAATAGTAGCACTTCCTAGTGCATCTAGAATATCATCGATACGAGGCATCGGATATCTGTGTTTTATTGTTACTTTATTCAAAGCTCTGTAGTCTATTGGAAGGTGAATAAGTCCATTTGATCGGTCCTTTCTTGGGATACTCTTCGAATCATAGTGCCCAGAAACGGTTCGGCCGTTTCTGGGAAACGGACCGGCCCAGAAACGCCGTTTCTGGGCCCCAGTTTTTCTTTTTTCTTTTAGTGTTTTTTTTTTTTTTTAATATACTTTTCTTTGCCTCTTTTGTTGAAGCCTTGTGGAGCTGATTCCTGCTGCCACAGAGAGAGAGAGAGAGAGAGAGAGAGAGAGAGAGAGAGAGAGAGAGAGAGAGAGAGAGAGAGAGAGAGAGAGAGAGAGAGAGAGAGAGAGAGAGAGAGAGAGAGAGAGAGAGAGCTCTCAGCCTTTAGACTTCGACCCGCTGATTTTTTCTGATTTTGTCCATTTTTTTTTATTTCTTCCATTCAATAAGTAGGACATATCATATATGTATTTAGTATTTACTTTTGTGTCTTGTGTAACAGTGTATGTACTATGAGTGTATGACGTGTGTATGTATATACTATATATTATAGTATACCAATAACTATAAATGTATGAGTGCATGTGTGTGCATTGTGTGCGTATGGAGCACGTGTGTTTGAGTGCATATGTGTGTGCATGAGTGCATGTGTGCATACGAGTGCATGTGCATTGTGTGTGTATGTTCTATGGAGCAAGTGTGTATGTGTGCATTGTGTGTGTATGGAGCAAGTGTGTATGAGTGCATGTGTGTGTATGAGACTTGAGTGCATTGTGTGTGCATTGTGTGTGTGCATTAGCTATCATGATTCATCTATGTATGACATGCTGCATGCACTCAAGTCTGAATGTTCAATGCATGTATGTATGTGTATGAGCATTGTGTGTATCTATAAATATATATATATATATATATATATATATATATATATATATATATATATATATATATATATATATATATATATATATATATTTCATGAATCATATTTTTAGCGTTTCCCCTGTTTCTCGTTTCCTACCGTTTCCAAATTTTTGGAAACTCCGTTTCCGACCGGTCCGAACCGACCGTTTCCAACCGTGCTGGGCACTATGCTTCGAATGTACGACGTACTTCTTCTGCCTCTTGCAAACTCACTTGACATGACCGTCTAGCTGGTGGATGAGCTCGTGGTAAAAGCTCGATTCTATGCTCCAATCTTTTGCGAGGCGGAAGACCTATAGGCAATTTTGAAAGAAACAAATGTTAAAAGTCAGTTCTCATTTTAGAAGCTAGCTGAGCTTCCAAACTAGTTTGAATCTATAAAGATAAGAACTCTTTATGTTCAAAATGCAAGGAATAAAGATAAACTTTGCTTTAATCGGAAAACAATGTCAGAATAGCTCAAAATTGCCAAATTTTCAGCAACTTTAATTTTGGGACTTAGTCAAATTCGGGTCAAAGATGGTCAAAATTTTTTGTTGGCTCATATGAAAGTACTCAATGAGAGCTTTCTATTGATAGATAATATTGCACCTTGCGACACCTGAAAGTCAATGAAAATCAAACCCTAATTTTCTGCCCTATTAGAGTTTCACTTAAAGTATGATCAATGGATAGGATTTAAAGTGTAAAAATCATGTAATCCAATGGGCTATGATTAATCAAACATAAAGCAACTCATAAAAGCCAATTTGATTTACGAAGAGCTTGAAATGCATCTATTGGCATAAAAATTGGAAAAAAAACTGAGCTTTTAGTTGATTGCTTTTGCTTTTTCGTATGGAGTTTTTTGTCGAGGGCTGAACGCTATATAAGGAGCACTATTGGACAGACATAATATATCAATCATCATTTACTCTTGATCTTCTTCCTCAAGATTTAGGGTTTGAGCTTGGAGGCTTATTGAGAGGATTTTTTGCATATTTGGAGGTTCTTTTGTGGTTGCCTTATATCTTCTTCACACTTCCACAAGTGTGCATGCTGATTATGTGAGTATTGGCATCTAATTTAAGGTTTCTTTCACGTGTTGCTGTTGTACCCAAACTTTGCCTATTCCTTCAACACTTGAAGGTTCCATAACTGCAACTCAACATTAGAGAAAACTTAATTTTAGATTGGGGTTTGCTCTTTTGATTGTTTTTGACGGTTCATTCACTTCGATTTGCACATATTCTCTTACATATTACCTCTCGGGCGCATTTTTACTGTGTAGTTAGCAATGAGCTGCGACACTTTGAAAATTATTTTCTCTCTATTCTATTGTCATTCATCTTATTTAATTGGTCAAGGTATGTTGTGTGTTATGGTTCTAAGCGTTGGAAAGATCTTTAAGTACCTGTGATTATTATTTGAGCCTACCACACTTTCAACATTTGGAATCAGAGCATATTACACATACAACTAAGATAAGCTACAAAGGATGTTGCTTCTCATCCAAGTAACTTTTTGCTCTAATTTTTGTGCAACAAGAGGTTGAAGAAGAAGAAGAAGAGGTCGTCACATCATTTAGAGTTAGAGAAACTATCAAGTTCATAGTCACAGGGGGACGCGTCCCGGGACCCTAGGGACGCCGGGACGCCGTCCTCGACCCCAAAATATACGGGACGGATATAGGGGACGGAAAATGTCCCCACGCATTCTTTTGAAACAGGCTCCCGTCCTTGGGACGCGTTCCCGGGATGATCATATGTGACAATCCGATTTGGGACGGGGATGGTTGACAATGGAGAGCCAAATTTTGGAGGAAAACACTTCAAATGTTTTTTATTTTTCCACTTATGTTTGCACCCTTTTTCGAGGGCTTCTTGCCATGAGGGTGGTTGCTACTTACCTACTCACACGGTTGGGTGACAAGTTTTTTATTTCTATTAATGACATTACTGATTAAGTGTTTCCTAGTTTAGTGGGAGCTAAAGCTGATGATGAAAGGATAGATTGTTTATCAAAAGGAAAAAATTGTGGAGCTTATTCCCATAGAGGAAAAACTTGCCTCTCATTCAAGAATGGCTACCGGAGGGGTTGTTAGTGCACCTATTAGCAGGTTACTAGGGTACTGGCGTCTGAAGCAGTTTAGGAGGAGAATATTGAAAAGAAAAAGAAAGAGCTTGAGGAAGATTCCAATGAAGACATGGCATTCTATTTTCGTTATGAGAACTTTTCAATGTTCTTTACTTTGTAACACTCTTTTAGGTGAAATGTTCAAGTCTTAAACATGGATATGGTCTCCAAAGCTTTGAACTCTTTGCATTTTTTATCCATGCATCATCATCAACTAGATGCCAATTTGTTAATATTGGTGGCTTGTAACAATTATTTAGGTTGCTATAACCCTTAGAACTTTGATGGCAATGTTGATGTATTGGTAGTTGGAAGAAGACATTGCTTTGTATTTGTCCATTGTCTATACTTACAAAACACCTTGGTCCTTTGTTCTATGGTTTTCTTGTTATAGGTCATTTCATATGCTAACAACTTCATTCTATATGACTTCCATTGGATTATTTTGAAAATATTAGCATTTTTTTGGTGTCGTCCCGGGGACGCACCCCAAGCTCCGTCCCCATCCCGGGGACACTACCGTTCTCGGGACCCATCCCTGTCCCCTGGTGACTTTGATCAAGTTACTTCCTACAAAAGAGGAGTCCATATGGGATTTTAGAGATGCACAAGCACTCTCATTTATTGCTATGGGAGTGAAGAGGCATATCATTCCTCATATCATGCCATGTAGAACCTCTCGTCAAGCTTGGTTGTATTTAGAGAATCTCTATTGAAGCAAAAATCTTACTAGGAAAGCTCACCTCAAAAGATAGCTAGCCAACCAAAGAGTGAAATATTAGAGAAGCCCATTCTGAGTTATTTCAAAGTGTTTCGTTCTCTATCTTATGTTCACATTGAGAAGGAGCGTGATAAGCTTGATCTGAAATCCATCAAAGCTGTTTTTATTAGTTATGCTATTGAAAACAAAGGATATAGATTTTATGTATCAAAAACATGTGAAATCCTACTCTCATGCAATGCATACGTAGAAGAAACATTACATTTATGATAAATATGTAAAATTTCAGATTTTACTTAAGTGGATGATTATGCCTTTTTCAAAAGAAATTTAAATTCTTACATTTAGCCATACAAGGAGGTAGTCAATCTTCTCAAATCTCGAAGGTTGATAAAGACAAGAGAAAGTTGTAACTCGTATTGTATATTCACCACTATCTACATCACCCTCTCCTATTTCTACACAACCTCTTGATATACAAAGTTGGAGAAACTTCAAGAGCTCCAGAGGAACGAGCTCTAGAGGAACAAGATGTTGCACTAATTTACAAGTCACTTTAAAAGTGGTTCTTTCAAATAATGCAGAATAATGGTACAGAAAACTTCATAGGAAGGACAAGAAGTTAGACTAAGAAAGATCATGCAAATCAAGTAAATTATGCATAATATTTTGAGACTCATAACATTCTAGCTCTTACTTCAATTGAGAATGATCTTGTGAGTGCCAAAGATGCATTGCAAAGTTACGTTCGGAAGAAAGCAATGGAGAAGGAGATTGATTGTAATCATAAGAATCAAACATGGAATCTTTGTGAGTTACCAAAAGGTAAGAAAACTATTGGTGTAAAATGGATTTTCAAGATCAAAAGAACAACATATAGTATGATACATAGGTATAAAGCAAGGTTAGTTATCAAAGGCTATGAACAAAAGAAAGGTAAGTGTGTAGTTAGCATTGAGCTGCTACACTTTCAAAAATTGTTTTCTCTCTATCCCATTGTCATTCATCTCATTTAATTTGGTCAAGGTGTGTTATGTGCTAAGGATCTAAGTGTTGGAAAGATCTTGAAATACATGTGATTATTATTTGGGTCTACCACACTTCCAACATGTGTGTGCACGTGTGTTTGATAGGTGTAGATAAGAGCATATGAGTTTAACTTGAGAGGCCTGACCAACCTTGATAGTTGAGGAAATATGTTTAAGTTTGCATTCTATCTTTATTACTAAGCATCCTATAGTTATCCCTGTTCTTCCAAGTAGTTGTAGTACTTGGTTGAGAAAAGTGGGGGATGTGTGAGTTCTCTTTGTGATGTGTGTTGAGAGAGAGCTCTTCATGTTCAAGGTCCTTGTGTGTGCTGGTGGATATTTGGCATGATATGTGAAAAGTAAACAGGTACCTGATGAAATTATAAATTTAGCTAACAAAATACCTATCTAGTATTTTTCCTTGAGGTTAGGAGGGGATTGTTAGAAAATTCAAGCTTCTACAAAGGTAGCAGAAAAATATCAGAAAAGTCAAAGTCAGCAGATAGTCAAAGGTTGGTCTAACAGAGGCAAAAAATTAGGCAGATTTTTTTGTTGCAGATTATGATAGAGCTCACTAAAGCTATCCAACCTTATATAACACTCAGGTATTTGGAAGCAAATCAGTGTTCAAAAGTCAAATCATGATTTCTAGTAAAAAAAAGTCAAAACAACTTATAAAAGTCAAATGTTCACATGTCAAAATCTTATGCAAGTTGGTCCAAGGGTCATAAAAGTACCAGATGCTTTATTAAATGTCAACATAAAGCTAAAAAAGTTCGATCCGATATTTTGTGCTGCAAATCCCACGATCTGCTTTCTTGGCATTTTTGTTCAGTTTTTTGTGGACCTTTTTGAAGGGTTCACTTGTCCTATATAAGGACCACTAACTGTGCACTTGATCATCACTTTGTACACTAGCTTCTTGTGCAAGACACTCCTGGAGCGCTTGGAGCAGCATTGTAAGTTCTTTTTGCAATATATTGAAGTTTTTTTCTTGGAGCATTCTAGCTCCTTTGCCATATCTTGCGCAGTCTTTTGTCTCTATGTTGGCTCTTTCTATGTGTCTTTACTTTGTCTCTATATTGATTGTGGGCTTAAAAACCAACAGGATATTCTTACAGAAAGAGAGTAACTATATGTTGTAGGTGCTTTGTTTGATGCATGGTATCATGTGTGGCATAAGAAGAAGGGCTGAATGCCAGTTTGGGGCAGTTTTAACAAATACAAGGGAACATCAAAGCTCAAATTGATTTTGTTGCATTGGTCAGGGAGTGATGGAGGGTAGAGTTAGGAACAGAGTAGAGAGGTAGAGTTAGGAAGAAGGGCCAAATGCCAGTAAGGCTTTGGGGGTAACCTTTGGGGCGGTTTTAACAAATGCAAGGGAACATCAAAGCTCAAACTGCTGGCAATGGTCAGGGAGTGACAGAGGGTAGAGTTAGGAATAGGGTAGAGTTAGGAATGCTGAAGAGTGGTAGAGTTAGTCCTTTTTTTTCTAAGGTTGGGTAATTTGTGCCCTGACATGTTTATGCAATTTCTTGTTTTTCAGGCGCAGAAGTATACGCTCTGAGCAAAGAAAGGCAGCATTTCTTCGTCTTTATCGGGAGGCTCAGGCCCAGCAACAACCAGTGAGCCAGACCAAACAAAAAGCACAAACAGCATCCCCCAGGAAAAGAAACGGAAAGAGAGTGTGAGGCTCCTCCAAAGTTCTCAATGATTGTTATTTTGAGATCTTTTTTCAGGCTGGTTCTGCCCGACTGTTGTAGCAAAATAGATTTTTGAGGTTCTTGCAGAATCTCACATAGAATTTGTATGCTTATGTCGATGTCAGTAGCCTTTTGCATGTCCTTCCTAAAGAATTCACACAGGTGCTTCATACCAGCTAACAATATTGTGATATCATGATGATGGATAAGAAAGTTAACATATCAAGAGTATCTAGTGTAGTGCAACTGACTTCAGTTATCTTGTGTTTTACTTCACAACTTTGAGTTAATGAATCAAGGAGCACACTTTTGGAGTTGCAGGAGTGATACAGGGTTTGTATAATTATTATTGATTTATGTAGTCCTCTGCTTTTCTTATGTAGGATGGATGCATCTAGGGCCTTCAAGGAGCTTCTTAATACTGGAGTCTTCTGTAGCTATTCGAAAGTAATTTTGGATTGGCTTTAACCACTTCTAGTAAATTATGTTGTATAGAAGTCTTGCTTTAGGGGAGTGAGATTTGAGACAGTTACATTGTATAATCTTGAGTCCAGGCTAGTGGTTTGCTTGTATTATCTTGGGTGAAGCCTGCTTGAGTCACCATTTGTTTTCCTTGATGATTTTCAGTGGCATTGATGATTTTTGCAATATTGAGAAGGCCACCTGAAAAGCGGACTTTGTCCTGTTCGTGCAGAGCTTTGCACATTGTTGAAACTCTTAAAGGAGCAAGCCACTGAAGATTGCAATTTGCATACAATGAAGTAAATGATTTTTAGCTAAGTCAAAATTATTGTATGGATGTATACATTAAATGTGCTTTGTATCCTAGCGTCATGTTCAAGGTTGCAGTATATGTTTTCCAATCTATTTCTTCCGGAGGAAAATCCAATGTCATGTATGTTCAATATATCGTTATTTCAACTCCATCGAATTTTTTATAGACTACCCTTCTATGTTGTTGATATAGGCTATAGCTGTACTTCTGTGAAGTAGTGATCACTAAGGTTAATTAAACTAATCATTCAAATGTTATTATCATATTATATGTTGATGATTACTAAGGTTAGTTAAAGTAATCATTCAAGTGTTATTCTCCTATTATATTATGTAGATCATGATCTCTGCATTTGCAAACAGAGACTGGTCTGTGATAAGCTGTGTAAAGTGCATATCCTGAGCATTTGCAGTTCGTTAGCCAGGATATGATGTACATTTGCATTTCCTTGATACCATAATTATTTGCAGAACGTGACATGATGAATTTCTTGCAGTTTGTCAGGTAGAGTATGTGGGACGAATTTCTTCCTTTCTTCCTTTTCTTCTTCTCTCTTTTTTTTTTCCCCTTTTTTTTTTTTTGGGGGGGGGGGGGGGGGTCGGTTGGGTTTGTGCAGGATAATAGAGAATCTGTTTCGCTAAGACTTTTCATCGGTGCCATGATAAAATTCTAGTAATTGATTTTGCAGGGATCAACATTGATATTGGCACATGTAGGAGGTATCAGTTAACAGTTATAATGTGCTCTATTGGTCTTATTCACACGATGTTGCTTAGATCTTAACTAAATTTTTCTTGATGTGATCAGCTTGTTACTGGAAAGCTGTTTGGGGATATTTTTTTTTGAACAAAGGAAAAGTAACTAGGATATTTGTAAATGGAGAATTCCAATGAAATCTCTCCCCAAATCATCTTTACAAGATGGAGGCTGAAAAGGACAAATGAATGAAGAAGAATTACTTCATGCATCTTGTTTAGGAGTTTCTGTGGTTAATACAGTGATCGTATGTAAACAACTTTGATTCCCTTGTATGTTTCAAGGAACAAGGGGAGGTATTGATAGAGCTTTGCTAATATAAAAAGAGAGCATAGTTACTCCCCTGGTATGGCACATGCTTATGACATTCTATCGGGACAATAATTGTGATGTGATGCAGTGCTTGCTTACAAGGAGTGGAGTTTATGCTATTATGGCATTCTATCGGAAAAATAATTGTGAATATTCAAATGTGTGATGCAGTGCTTGCTTACAAGGAGTACAGTGCATAATGGAACAAGAGTTACAGCTATAGAAAGAAAATATGGATCATTGAGGCTCTGCATCATGAACTGGAATTACAGATAACTGTCTGCATGTGCATGCACATACATACACATATTTTCTCTCTCCCCCCTCTCCCCCCCTCTCTCTCTCTCTCTCTCTCTCTATATATATATATATATATATATATATATATATATATATATATATATATATATATATATATATATATATATATATATATATATATATATATATATATATATATATATATATATATATATATATATATATATATATATATATATATCTCACGCACACGCACATGCGCATGCGCGCGTGCATGCATGCACACACGCGTGCACACACACACACACGTACGTGTTGAATACATGTTTGTGTGTGTAGGTGAAGTTGCAAGTTCAAAAACTTGCAAAGACCTTAGGAAAGTCTTCAAATGCTTCGAGAAGGATCTGAGGAGGCAAATCATCATTGGAAGTCATGACATTCCAAATGTATGAGTGACAATAAGTAATGTTGGAGTAGAATTGGGATGTGTTAGATCTCAATGTCGAGCCAGATTTAAGACATGGATTCTTTCTTTGCATATATGGGACACAATCCTAGGTGTGTTAGGAATAGAATATAATAATGTTTCATGCTTAGAGACATAGTTGTTTCCTGATGTGTCCGCTACATATAGCTGATGTCAGGAAACATGTCCTTGACCCTGACTTAGTTCAGGGGGTTATTTTTTTCCTAGCTGCTTATGTTTTTGGAGAGTTTTTTTGAGGCATCCAGTTCATGCACAATGACTTGTCTACTGAGCCTCATGCAAGCGAACTGTAGCAATCTGTTCATGCATTAGAATCACCACAAAGGCTCCAATTTTTGCATTCAAGCTTTCTTTTTTTGACTGTCCACAGAGGTAAATCTGCAGCCTACATGCTCTGCCCACTACATGGTACAGTCCCAACTCCATATCCTTGAAGCTAAAGGCTGAAGGTATTCCAGGCTCCAACTATTTTGTAGCTTACGTATGACTCGTCATCTTTCTGAGTTCTTGAGCAGTTCTGTTGCATTGAGTACTCTTGAAGGCTGAGTCATGTCTCCTCTGTAAAGTGGTGTTTTTGTAATCATTAATGTATATAGTATACTCCCATGTGCTGCTCTCAACAACTGCCAGCATGTATGATGTACACAGTCCAAAAAGCCCAACTCATTACAAAGTACATACTCTCTTTTGATAGGCAATAAGCTATAGCCTATAGCCATATGGCCACAATTTACAAATTGCAACAATGTGATTATGATATTATTTGATATCATACAATGATTGATCCATTGTTATGAACAAATGCTATTGTTATCATGGTAAATCTACTCTTTTTTTTGGAAAAAAAATTAGCGGCGTCACATAACATCAAGAATGTTTTACCTTACCCATTAGACGTCGGGTAGACGTCAGAAGTCAGAAACCCATAAAAAACAACTATGATTGCCCACGCAAGGTGTGGACCAACTCCAACTAGAAGTCCCGCATAATCTCAGCTGGAGGAATCGTGTGCCGCTCGAAGATGTGCCGGGCATCTTGTCCACCAAATAAACCATGGGGTGAGGCTGCTGATCAGTCACTGCTCCAAGGAGAGAGGTGCTGATCTTGAGTGGTATCAATCCGCCCGTCTTGAATCAAAATAACCGTACTGTCAACCTCATGCTTGTAATTGAGGGGCGTGCCAGAGAGAGCCCCACGCAGCCGCACCCCAAGTGATGGTCTGGGCCCTTGCTCTTCAGGTAAGAAGTCTCAAGGTCCTTCGCCAGATTTGCTGTGCTAATGGAGGATCCCGGAGACAAAGCTGCTGTGACTCCAAATGATAACCACAACCTGTAGAGTCAAGAGGCCAGCCCCCATAGCTGAGCAAGGTGCCATAAGCAATACTCATGTGGGCAACCAACCGTTGAAAGAGGACAACCGGATGAGATTGCTGAGCCCCCGAGATCCGCCACCAAAAGATCGAGAAACTCCCCTGTGAGTTTGCCTGCCATCAAAACTCACCTGCAGTGGAACTGACCGACTGACGTGATTGGATGATCCTCCACCCCAACCTAGTAGAGTACTGAAAGAAGGGAATAGTGCGGGCCTCTATCGAGGAGAGAGGATTGTGCCACTACCACTCCCTTGGGTCTCAAAGAAGGCGAGAAAGTGGCCGAGCCTCCCAGACGCAAAGGTGCCAACTGGGAAGAGTTCGAATGTCCATCGGGTCATGATCGATATGCTAGTCCTGACCGTGAATGCCAACCACTCAAATCCGCTGAAAAGGTACAATCCGCGATGAACTCAGGCTCCACCGATGAGCAAATCATCCACGCCTCGTTGCCAATCCTGAAGAGAGAATCCCATCCTGGTAGGCGCCCAGGCAACAATCAAAACTTCAGTCCGAGTGAAGGCCCCAAGCCAAGCTTCTTGCGGCTGGGGATCAACCTGAGTCCCTAGTCCCGCGGAATCGGGGCCTCAACATCCATAATCATCTATGACACACCATGCATCCTCGTACATATGTCGTGCTAATGCACCACAAATAAACTGTAAAAACTGAGCGAGTCACCCACATTACGCCGAGGGCCTCTGGAAAACTCTCCCCGGGAAACATGCAGGAGGGGACCAACCAGGAACCCTCTCTCTGAGCGGATGAGGGGGTTCCAAGTAGTAGGTTGCCGGAGCTGCTCCTCGGTACAAGAGGGAGAGAGCTGCACAAGAGCGGGACAGAGTGGCTCCCAAGACCTCAAGATATTGTAAGCAAACCGGTCCTTGTTGTGCCATGAGAAGTGGCCCACCAGTGGAAGGAGCAAAGAGGCCCAACCATTGCCGAAGAAAATCCTTCCATGGATAAGGGCAAGGAAGAAGGCCACACACAATAAACTTGCCCAACAATGCTCTACTCTGATAGGAAAGTTCAATGATCCCCCGACCACCGTACTCCATAGGAAGTGTGAGGACCTACCAAGCAACCTTAGCCCGTCGGAGGCTTCCATCTCGACCAGACCATAAAAAATTCCTTATTAGCCATTGAATTTGGCTAATACAAGAACTCGAGAAGATCCAACAAGAGGTGACATACTACATCGTAGCCACCACAACCCGCCCATCCAAAGACAAACGAGCAGAACTCCAATGAAGCAGGTTTCTCTTGATGGTGAGGAGGGCTCTTCATGGTTAGGAGGAGGACTCGTGATGGTTAGGAGGGGAGATATTTGCTACTCAAGTGCAAGATCTAGACCAATATGGCAACCAAGGTACCTAATAATTGTGCGAGGGGGGATCCACTAATGCATCACAAAATCTATCCAGAGCATGTTGAAATGTGACCAAATTGGCCTCCTGGCCTTGCACGTAAATGATAGTGTCATCAGTAAACTCAACATCCAGTAGATACTCATCCCTGATCAGGAGCATGATGTCTTGTAGCCTAGTGTCCTGAGGAGTCAAGAAAACGATCATGGCCTCGGTAAAGAATAGAAACAGAGTGGAGCCAAGGGGCAACCATGTCAAACCGACCTCAAGATACAAAATCTCTCTCACCGACCTCTCGCAACCAAGACCTGACTATGGGTGGAACAGTAGAGGGAGGCAACACCCCCGATTGAGCGAGAAGGAAAGCACATATAATATATAGTGTCCTCGAGAAAGGTCCAATCAACCCTATTGTAGGCTTTCTCAAAATCCAATAGCAGAATAACAAGAGGCTCATCGTGCATCCTGGCCAGGGAGCTAGCTTCCCAGAAGGTGAAGATGTTGTCAAGGATACTATGACCCTTGATAAATCCAATCTGAGTCGAGTGGATCAGTAAATCCAAAAGAAACTTTAATCTCAAACTCATAGCCTTTGCAAGAATCTTGTAGGTAGAGTTGAGAAGCGTGATAAGGCGCCAGTGTTTAATATCATCCAACTAGCCCCTTACTTGGGGATGAGACAAATAAGACCCTCTGCAAGTGAGGGAGGGAGGTGACCCCTCTCCATGATCTCCTAGAAGGCAAGCCAGATCCCATCTCCAATAACCCCCCAATATCTAAGGAAAAAATTGGTCGAAAGACCATCGTCACCAGGAAAGTTGTCTCGGGCCATGCCATGCACTGCATCAAGAAGGTCACTATCAGCGAATGGGGCCAAAAGCCAAGCCTGCATCTCCTCAGTCAAAGAACATCGCATATATCGCACATGCTGTAAGACACAATAACAGATCTCCTGCCAGGTCTCGGAGGGGGCCCTCAGTCGACAGAAGTGTATGATAAAACTGGGTAGCAATTGTTGGAACGGGATAGGCCTCAATAAGAATGATCACATGTTTACATGATCTTCTAACATATGAACCTTAGAATACACACCTTAATACTCAAAAAGAGATGAGAGAGAGAGAGAATAGACAAGATTTTCCAAGTGTAACGGTAATCTGGAATGCTTACCTACACTACCTTATAATAATGTCAAATTACAATGTGTATAGATGATTACAAACTTTGAATCTAAGCAGAAATAACAAGGATTTGTCTATAAATTACCTAAGAGATATGAAGAGTGTGTGTATGTGAGAATGTAGAGAATATGAATAGTTTAGAACTGTTTTACAGCAAAAACTAATTATGAAATCAGAAACCCTTAATCATAAACTAATGACCTAACTAGTAAGGAACTGATACAGACTTGTTACTCACAGTAAATCAACAAGGATGCTTATGGCTGGCTGATATTAACTCCTCAACAGTTGCACCAAGGGTAGAGCACATCTCCTCCAACTCTAGAAGACTTCTCCATATAGAGCACCTTGATCGTCGATGATGCTTGATGCTTGAATGATGCCAAAAGAATGACCCAAAACACTTTTTGTATAGCTTTGATAACCTCAAGCAAAAGCTTTTAGAAAAAGCAACGATCTCATGCCTAAAACCATGTGTAAGTAAATTGAAAAGCAAGAAATCATATCGTAATTTTTGCAAAATTACTAAACTTATCGATAGCTTTTCATGATCGCCAAAATTGCTTTATGAAAGAAACTGGCAGCGAACTCATCATTTGAGCTTCAATTTGACTTGAGAGATTGCTTTCCTCGACCTAGAACATGAGAGGGTTCAAATGAGGTAAAAACACATTTTATTAGAAATGAGGGTTAGGGTTTTCTCCTGATTTGGAACTCCGATGAATGAATGTTATATATAAAATGAAAGCTCTCTTGAAGCTCTATTTGATAGGCCAATAATAATTTTTGACCTTTTGTGATCAAAATTTGGCTAAGTATTGAAACTTAGGGTTATTGGAAATTAGGGTTTTGTGCTATTTGGACATTGTTTTCAAAACCCCCCCCCCCCCCCCCCCCCCCCCCTTCAATGTCATAATGGTACAAGGTTCAATAATCTACAAAAATTTTGATATTTGTGAAACTTCGGATGTTTGTAAAATTTTGGATCTTTGAAAATATATCTCTTAATTGATTTCCACTGAATCTTAAGCTGACTGTGCATGAACTTGGATACTTGAGAAATTGCAAATTGAATGTCAGGATGTGTATTACATGAATAGATCAACCAATCAACTGCTTGACTATGTAGAGTAGCATCAAAAGATTCTGCATCTACTTTTGTCTGTAATGACACATTAACATCTATAGGTGTTTGCATAGGCTTGGAATTTGACATCTCAAAATCTTTCCAATAATTTCTTAATGTATTTCTGATGTGTTATATAGATACACTTATTTATGTTTTGAACTCAATTTCAAGATAATAATGCAAAATGCCTAAATTATTTACATCATATGTATGCTTAAGTTGAGATTTAAAATATTGAAGGTCTGAATCCTTGGGATTTGTCATGATCATCTCAACAACACATGATAATAATAATAATAATAATAATAATAATAATAATAATAATAATAATAATAATAATAATAATAATAATAATAATAATAATAATAATCATAATCAAAATATCTTTCTCAGCTTTAACATAAAGAGTAGGAGCTACATCTGAGTTTTCAAAACCTTTAGATTAGAGATAGATATGTATCTTCTCATACCAAGCTCTTGGTGTCTGCTTTAGTTCATAAAAAGCTTTGATAAGCTTGCATACTAAATGCTCTTTACCTATCTCTTCAAAACCTTCTGACTGTTGAATATAGGTATCTTCAAGAAGATCACCATTAAGCAAGGCAGTTTCAATATCTAACTGATATACATTTCATCCAAAGAATGCAACAAGAGAGTATTGTTTTGACTACTTTCATTCGAGATGTAGGTGCAAAAGTATCATCATAGTCAATTCCTTTCTTTTGTGCATAATGTTTGACTACTAACCTTGCTTTATACTTGTTAATAATACCATTTGTTTTTCTTTTGATTTTAAAGATCCACTTGATATCAATCGCCTTTTTACCTTCTGATAACTCACAAAGCTTCCATGTTTGATTCTTATGAATAGAATCAATCTCTTCTTGCATAGCGTTCTTTCATACAAAAGTTTGTAGTGCATCTTTAACATTAGCTGGTTCATTCTCAAATGAAGTTAGTGCTAAAATTTTATGAATCTCAAAATGCTCTGTGTTATTTACTTGATCTGCTTGTTCGCTTCTTGTCTGACTTTTGAATAGTCTTGTGAAGTTCTTTATTCCGCCATCCTTTGAAGTTTGATATAACCAGCTCTGATGAAATCTCTTTTGGTTCTTCAGTGTCTCTTTCTTCTAGAACTCTAGAACCTTCTTCAACTTCATAAGTTGGAACATCAAGAGTTACTAATGATAGATGAGGTCCTAATGTAGATAATGTAACTCTCTCTTCACCTTTATCAAGTGCATCTCTTAGGGTTTGAGAAGATTCAACACCCCCTTATATGATTGAATGTAAGAATCTGAATTATTTCTAAAAAATGCATAATCATTTGCTCTTATAAAATTTGGAATCTCTATGTTCTTATCATAAAATTTATTTTTTGCTATGTATGCACTACATGAGAGTAGGATATCACTTGTATCTGGAACATATAATCTGTATCCTTTTTGGATTTTACATGAAGCTTACTACAATCCTTCTTCTCAATGTGAACATAAGTTGGGGAACCAAAAACCTTGAAATAACTCACATTGGGTTTCTTCCCTTAATAAGCTTCATAAGTTATAATGATCTTTAAAGCTTTTGTGCAAGACCTATTCATAATGTGATTTGCTATATATACTGCATCAAACCAATGTTGATATATTTAGGTAATGATTTGTGTGAACACACTAGGATTAAAGCACTTTTTTTTTCCTCTTTAGGAGGTTTTTTTCCCTCGGCTTGTATATATGCCTATGACCCTAACAGTTCACTTATCTTTGTATATTCTAGCGGTAATACATTAAGTGTTGTGTGTTGTGCTCCAAGCTTCTTCTTCTTCCTTGTGCTGTTTGCATGCTTTATTAGACCTCAAACTCCAACAATTGGTATCAGAGTAGGTTGCAACCTACTGCTTCATCTACGGTGTCGATAACACCCCTCAAATCACAGTCTCAAAATTGCATGAAATTTGGTGAGTCTACTAAGGATGATTAGGAGTTCAAAAGGTCTTCGCTCTGTGGTGCCAAAATCACGATGTGAGCTGGTTTTGGCCTCCGAACGCACTATCACAATGCTTATGTAGGTAATTTTGTCTTTTTCTATCAAATATATATACAAGTTTTGGTTTGCCAGTATAAGCATCTCGAAGTCTGCTATAGGTCTAGCAGAACTCGATAGGGTAGTTTTGTTTAACTTTTTAAGATAAGTCATTTTTCTGCATTAGGGTATTTTAGTCAGTGACCATGATTAAAAGGAGTGATGTATTCTGTATGTTGGCTGTTGAAGATAAGTTGGACGGTATCAATTACCCATTATGGGCTTATATGATGCATCATGTATTGGTTGCAAAAGGATTGTGGAATATTGTGTAGGGTATTGAAAAACGTCTATTACACCTGCAAACATATTTGTTGAAGGTGATATAGACGGTGTTGAATATGGCAATATTCTTCCTATTCATGTTGCAGTTCCAGCTTCACCTATTGCAGAGAAAATTCGTTGGGATGCAGAGATGCTCAGGCACATGCATTGATAGCCTTTTCTGTCAAACGTGCCATTATTTCTCACATTTTCTCTTGCAGAAGAGTTAAGGATGCTTAGGGTACACTTACCACTTTATACCAGGCAAGGAATGAGGCTCGTGTTGCTTACCTCTAAAAACAATTGGAGAGTGAACATATGAATGAAGGAGATTCTATGGACAATTTTTTGATAAAGATAAAACTTTTAAAGGAACAATTGATTTCTGCTGATGAGGTCTTGCTTGATAGTTCATTTGTGTAGACATTATGAATGGTCTTCCCGATTTATATTAGAGTTTTGCTTCTACTCTTCGTTTGATGATGAAAGGCAATCCAAATGCCTTAACATCTAAGGAGTTAGTCTTTATTTTGTTGAAGGAAGACCAATCTAGGTAGAACAGGTCCATTATGCGTGTTGCAGATCAAGCTTTCCTGGCTAGTCAAAAGGGAAAAGGTAAATGGAGCTCTTCTACTAGTAAGTAGAAATCTGCTAATTCTGTACAATCAAAGAAGGATGACAGAGATGAGAAGAGAACAGGAAAGTAGAAATTGTTTTGCAATACTGTAAAGGAAATGATCATGTGATAAAGAGTTGTCCAAAAGTGGCTGCTAAAGGGGCAAGGAAGAAAGAGGTTGGAATGGTTGTTGTAGAGGCCTCTACACCCAAAACAAAATCTACTAATCTTGTGCAGAATGAAGAATGGGCATTTATCATTATTTATAGTTATGACCCATCTTCTCATGAATAATGTATATCTGTAGTAGACTCAGATGTTTGGTACTTTGATAGTGGGGCAACCAAACATATGACCTCGCAATGCAGTTTCTTCACTTCACTTGAGCTTTCCCCTATAGAGAATTCTATCATATGCATCAACAACTCCTCTTATCCTATCATGGCAATTGGTAAGGTCATTATGACTATTACTGATAGTAGTTCTTTTATATTGTCAGATGCTCTATTTGTGCCATGGATCAAGAAGAATTTGTTATTAGTTTCAACTTTAGCCAAGATTGGCTTCGTTGTGAAATTTATTGATGGCAAATGTACAATTCATGGTCTGTGAAATGGCGATGTTATTATTGCTTCTGGCATTTTATATTGTGGACTATATAAGCTCATAGACTATGAAAAATCTATGAATGATTCACCATGTGTAATACATGATTCTCGGGCTATGTCAGATGCAAAGCTTTGGCATGCACATTTTGATCAATTGAATTTTACTAGTTTGCTATGTCTATAGAAAACTGAAATGGTAGGCCAAACTTGAGGCACCTTGTAAACATGTCTATGAAGGTTATATTTTGGGCAAAGTGCAGTGTTCCTCCTTCCCAAAAGATGGTTCAGTCCGAGCTATCACAGTGATGTTTGTGGTCCTTTGCAAACACTGTCTTTTGGGAGCTATCTTTACTTCGTGATTTTCATCGATGATTTTTCAGGTGTGCATGGGTATATCCATTGAAAGAAAAGTCCGAAGTACTTATGTGCTTCAAAGAGTTTTTGGTTTTGGTTTAAAATCTGTTAGCATGTAAAATGGGCATCCTCTGTTCTGATGGGAGGGGGGGATATATGTCTTGTGACTTTAATGCATTTCTAGCTGAACATGGGATAAAACATCAGTGTACAGTGCCGTATACATCTCAATAGAATGGAGTTGCTGAAAGGAAGAATAGGTCACTTATGGAGATGGCGAGGTGTATGATCAAGATTCAGTCCTTACCACATAGTTTCTGGCTCGAGGATGTTATGTGTGCAACATATGTACTTAATAGGTGTCCCACAAAAGCATTGCAGTCTATCACTCCATATGGGGCTTGGCATGGTCGTATGCCATCTGTTGCTCACCTGCGTGTTTTTGGTTGTTTGGCATATGCATTAGTGCCTAAAAAACAATGTAGGAAATTGGATGATAAAGCAATGAAATGTATTTTTGTTGGGTACAGTTCTAAAAGCAAAGGCTATTGTCTGTATCATCCACAAAATAAACACATTTTGGTCAGAGGTGATGTTGTTTTTATGGAAGATGCTATTTAGCCATTACTTTATGTACTAAGGAGACATTAGTTAGCTTCAAGGACATGTATGACACTTTGCTGCCTCTTTTTACGGGTGGAGAGTCTAGTGCTCGTCCAAATGAGGCAACTTTTTAGTCTTTACAGGTTTCACGTGATGATGCAGATCATTCCATTTCTGATGCAGATTTACATGAAGCACTTGTTGATGAGAGAGCTGATATTGAGGAGGCAAAAGCTATGCCAAAATGGCTATTGCAAACTTTACATGACAACAAATTAGATGCACCTCTATCATATCGTACTCATTCTGGCTCTCATAGTGCTTCTTTTACGTCAGGTTGCTATGCTATGGCTGGCTCTAGTCTCTGTGGCAAGAATGAGCTTGTTTCATTTGATGAAGCACAAACTTCTAAAAATTAGATGGTTGTTATGCAATCAGATTATGGTGCCATTATGAAAAATTGTACTTGGTCTTTATGTGACTTGCCTCCTAGCAAGAAGGCCATTGGCACTAAGTGGATATACAAGCTGAAGCATAAGCCTCATGGAACAATTGATAGGTATAAGGCTAGGCTTGTTGCAAAGGTTTATGCTCAGGAATGAGGCATTGATTTTGATGAGATGTTTGCTCCTACATGCCAAATGACTATTGTTCATAGCATCTGTGCACTTGCAGCTCATCATGGTTGGAATGTACATCAATTGGATATTAAAACTGCATTTCAGAATGGTGAATTGCATGAAGAAGTGTAGGTTCTTTAGCCCCACTACTTTGTGTAGAAAGGGCATGAAAACCAAGTATGTAGGTTGAAAAAGGCATTATATGGTTTGAAGCAAGCACTACATGCTTGGTATGAGAAAAAACATGCCTACTTGATTGCACATGGTTTTGAGAACAATCCAACTAAGGGCACCTTATATATTAAGCATGCAAATGATGTGCTTCTGATCATTGTTGTCTATGTTGATGACATGCTCCTCATTGGCCCTCATGAGAAGCATAGCTGATTTTAAGAATGATTTGCATGCCTCATTTGAGATGTCAGATTTGGGGTAGTTGCATCATTATTTGGGTATCTAGTTTATGCAAGTTGATGGTGGAATAACTTTGTGTCAAACTAAATATATTGACATATTATTGTAGAGTTTTTGCCTTGAAGACTGCAAACCTATTGCCACTCCCATGGAGATAGGTTTACATAAAAAGATAGGTTGACTCTTCTATCAAGAGTAAGGAGATAAGGAAGAGAGCTCACACACACACTCTCACTCTCAAGGAGAAGAACACACACAGATTGAGGCAAGGAAGAATGATCTTCTTCTTCTTCTTCTTCTATTACATAAAAAGGAATGTACAAGAATGACCTAAAAACAAGAATACAACAAGTGCAATATATAAAGATCAATACATAAGGAAAAATCTAATGTCCGCAAATGAGTGAGCTGGCAAGGAACAAATGTGCCATCACTCTCAGTAGATAAATCTAATAAAGCTCAATGAAGTATCCCTGACATATACCGGCGTGACCACTATACATGTCAGAGAAACGAAAAACTGGTACGTGTCATCCTAAATCATCACATGTTGAGCATGATATCTCAACACTCCCCCTCAAGCTCAACGCCATATCTTGTAATCCAAGCATCTCTCGAAACTTCTTCAACTTCTCAGCTCCAAGTGCTTTGGTGAAAATATCAGCAACGTGCTCATCTGTTCTCACATAAAAAAGATCAATATCACCTGCTAATACCTTCTCTCTGATGAAGTGATAATGTACCTCGATATGCTTTGTTCTAGCATGGAAAAAAGGATTCCATGCTAACTGTATGCTGCTAAGATTATCACAATAAATAGTGATAGGCTTTCCCACTTCCACACCTAAATCTGCAAGTAACATCTCCAGCCATGATGCCTCACATGCTGCCATTGCAGCACCTCTATACTCAGCCTCTATACTCGACAAAGCAATAGTGGATTGCTTCTTATTGCTCCATGTAATAGTTGCACCTCCAAGTGAGAAAAGAAAGCCACTAGTAGATCTTCTATCTGGAGTACTACCAGCCCAATCTACATCGGTGTATCCATAAACTTGCAAATCTACACTAGCCTCATAAAACAATGCATACTCCAAAGTATCACTCACATAACGTAGAGTGCGCCTCAGAGCATCCAAATATGACTTCCTAGGAACCTACATAAACTGGCTTTCAAGTCCAACAGTATAACTTAGATTAGGCCTTGTAATTGTGAGATATATAAGACTTCCCACAATTTTCCTGTACATAGTAGCATTTTCCAATGCTTCACCTGATGTAGTATCCAACTTCAAATTCTGATCTAATGGCATAGAAATTGGCTTACAATTAGCCATACCATACTTTTGCAGCATATTCAAGGCATATTGCCTTTGCAACATCCATATACCTGTTTTTGTATGTATAAACTCGATGCCCAAGATATAGCGTAGGACACCAAGATCTTTCATGTCAAATTCCTACATAAGAAGTTGCTTTACCTCTTTGATGCTTCCTTCATTATCACCACCTACAATCAGGTCATCAACGTAAATAGCCACAATAGTGAGACCATCATCAGCCTTCCTTGCATATAGTGAGTGATCTGCATCACACATAGAAAACCCAATGCTGGTTAAGTAATCAACAATCCTTGCATGCCATGCACGAGGGGCTTGCTTCAGCCCATACACAGCCTTTTGCAACCTGCAAACATATTCTCGATGCTTTGAATCTTCATATCCTTGTGGCTGGTCCATATATACTTCTTCTTGTAACTCACCATGTAGGAAAGCGTTCTTCACATCCATCTGATGCAAAGTCCATCCTTTTGCTGTAGCTAATGCAACAAGTGTCCTGACAGTAGACATTTTAGCTACAAGGCTGAATGTTTCCTCATAATCAATGCCATATGTCTGTGCATATCCTTTAGCTACCAATCGTGCTTTATACCTGCTTATGCTACCATCAGCATTATGCTTTACCTTGTAAACCCAGTTGCAGCCTATGGGTTTCTTTCCTTGGGGCAATGGAAGCAGCTTCCATGTATCATTTCCATAAAGTGCAGCCATCTCTTCATCCATAGCTTTTTCCCAATCTGCAATTCCAACTGCATCTTCAAAACAAAAAGGTTCAGCATCTTGTATTACCTTTGTCATGTAGGCACAATGAAGAGCCATGTAACTATCATATGTCAATCGTTGCACTGAATTCTGCATCCTCCCAGATCTTCTTGGTCTTGGGTCACGTCTCCTTGTATCATTTGCATGTGCTCTTCTTACTCTTGGAGTCTTCACAGAGGGCAATCCAAGTTCCTCATCAAGACTCTTTTCTGAACCGCTTGAATCTCCATCAACGTCTTCAAAACTTGCACATGCTTTATGACCAGCAGATAGCTTTTCTTTATCTTTCTTGGATGTATTTGATGAATTTGCTGGACTGAAATTTCCATGTAATCTTCCACTCCATGGATTTGAGTTGGAACTATTGCTTGGTGATGCATCCAGTCCACTCAAAACCTGAGATTTTGCACTTGATTTTTCAGCATTTTTTTTGTCATTTGGTTCAAGACTCAGTCCTTCTTTGGCATCTGCATAGAAGCTTGACATTTCATCAAATACCACATCTCTGCTCATCTTTACTTGTCGTGTGAGTGGGTTATAACATTTATATCCCTTTTGCTCAAGGGAGTATCCAATGAAGACACAATTTTTTTCTTTTGGATCAAGCTTTGTCCTCAATTCAGCTGGGACATGTACATATATGCAATACAACAAAAAATTTTCAGATGTGATAAGTTTGGATTTTTACCTGTAAACTTCTCTTTAGGTGTAACTTGATGTACAGCAGCAGTCGGAGTTCTGTTCATGATGTATACAATAATATGCATAGCTTCTGCCCAATAACAATGAGGCATATTCTTCTCAGCCATTAACTCTCTTGCTATTTCTGCAATATGTCGATTTTTGCGTTCAGCAACGCCATTCTGATGTGGTGTGTACCTGCATGAAAACTTACATCGAATTCCATGATTTTTTTAGAAAACTGCTGAACTCATTTGACATGTATTCACCTCCTCCATCAGATCTTAATGTCGGAATGTACTTCCGTGTCTACTTTTCCATCATAACTTTAAAATTCTGGAAGTGATTGAACACCTCGCTCTTCTCTTTCATGAAATATACCCATACTTTGCGTGTATGGTCATCAATGAAAGTAACATAAAACCTGCAACTTCCCATAGATGTGGTCTTTGCTGGACCCCAAACATCTGTATGTACTACTTCTAGTACATTCTCACTAACATGCTTGTCATGTGGAAATGATGCTCTTGACTGTTTACCAAATTGACATGCTGCATATACCTTTTGCATTTCTGCAACTTTGAAATTTGGTAGTCCATGGACAATCTCCTTTGACTGCATTAGTTTCAGCCTTTGCAAGTTTGCATGTCCAATCCGTTTGTGCCACATCTCTATATCTGCAATAACTCCTGCACCTTTTGCAAACATGGCTGCATTCATTTCAGGAATCTTCACATTTAAGGTGAACATCCTACCCACTTTGTTTCCTTTGGCAACCAATCGTCCATCCTGCTTGTACTCTTCTACATATAATCCATCAGCATTGAACCTGACTTGTAATCCCTGGTCAACCATTTGTCCAACAAAAACCAGATTCTTTGTTATATTTGGAACATGCAGCACATCAGTAAGATGTTTTACCTTCCCGTCCTCCATAAACAATGCTATGTTTCCTGTATGCTCAATAGGATGCGATGCATCATCACCTGTTTCAACATATCCAGGAACTGGCATTTTCTGCAAACTACTTAACCATTCTGCATGACTGGTCATGTGATTTGAAGCACGTGAATCAACATACCAGACATTATCATTCGATTTTGAAACACCAGCATACATTGTATTCATCATGTGATGTTGAACCATTAAACAGCTTCTCATAATCATCTGCACTTATGGATGCATAGTTGTTTTGCTGCCTTCTATTATTTTGATTCTTCAACCTGCAATCACATTCAAAGTGTCCAGGTTTACCACAATTTCAACATCCTTTACTATCATTACCTGAATTTCTTTGGAAATTTTTGCGACCTCTTTGGCTCCCCTTGCCTCAAAACTGTCCTCTTCCTCCTGCATGATTCTGTTGTTAACCTTGGTCTTGGTTACTGTTTCCTCTTCCACTTCCAAAACCTCTACCTCTGCCAGAGTAGAATACTTGCTCAAAACTGGGCTTTCCTTGGGAGTTTGAATCCTCACCGAGATTCTTTTCTTCAATAATCAGCATAGATACCAGATCAGCAAAATTCAGAATATTTTCCCTGGTCTGTATGGAAGTTCTAAACTGCTTATATGCAGCTCCTAAGCCACGAAAGCACACTTCCACCTTATCATCATCATCTACATTCACGCCAATAGATGCAAGTGACTCACATATGCTTTTGATTTTTAGAGTGTAGTCACTTACTGACATGCTCTTCTTTTCCAATGTATGCAGCTCGTTCTTGAGTTGCAATTTCCGTGCCTTTGTATTAGTCTCATACAAAGTGACCAAACTGTTCCAAGCCTCTTTTGGAGTCTTGGCATCCTGTATGTGTCCAATCATGCTATCCTGTATGCTAACAGATAGCCAATACATTACCTTTCGTGCTCCTTGATTCCATTCCTCATATGCTCTTAACTGGTCTGTAGTCCGATTCCTTTCTGGTAACTGCGGAGCATTTTCATTCTCTCCTTTGATGTACTTCCAGTAGCCTTTTCCCATCAGGAAATTCATCATTTTGAATCTCCAAGCATGGAAGTTGTTCTTGTCTAGCTTATCGCTCATAATCTGACTCATTCCATCTACGTTTGCCATTTCTGAAGCAATCCACAACACTGCAAAACACTACAAGCAGCACTTCTGCTTGAACACTATTGCACTATGACGTGACAGTTAGATCTCAGAAAAACACAGTTTTCGTGTATCAACAGTACACGGAATCGCTTGAAATTCTGGATCTCAAATATATGAGTGTCGTCGAACACAATGCAAGTTACAGTTTCTGAAACTGACCTGGTTTTTCTATGGGCCCCACCTTCTAGGCTCGAAACGGAGGTCAAGATGGCTCTGAAACTTCGATCTGACAAAAACAAGTGACCCTAAAGGGTTAACTCTCGAAAATATTTTGAGGTCTTCTACCTTCACACCAATTTTCGTAGCAAACGGAAGCCGTTTGTGAAATCTTTTTCTCCACGCCTTGTCGCGTAGTCTTCACCGTCGCCTCCTCCACGAGCTCTCTACAGCCACGCTGGCTCTGATACCATGTCACGAGTAAGGAGATAAGGAAGAGAGCTCACACACACACTCTCACTCTCAAGGAGAAGCACACACACAGATTGAGGCAAGGAAGAATGATCTTCTTCTTCTTCTTCTTCTATTACATAAAAAGGACTGTACAAGAATGACGTAAAAACAAGAATACAACAAGTGCAATATATAAAGATTAGTACATAAGGAAAAACCTAATGTCCACGAATGAGTGAGCTGGCAAGGAACAAATGTGCCATCACTCTTGGTAGATAAATCTAATCAAGCTCAATGAAGTATGCCTGACATATACCGACATGACCACTATACATGTCAGAGAAACGAAAAACTGGTATGTGTCATCCTGGATCATCACATGTTGAGCTTGATATCTCAACATCTTCATGATGTTGGAGATGCATTTGATGCTATTGTGTATCAGTAGGTTGTTGGATGCTTGATTTATGCATTACTCGACCAGATATTCAGTTTTCTCTCTCGCACATGAACAGGTTAATGCATTACCCAAGTGTCAAGCATTGGAAAGTAGTTAAGTGCATGTCTCGCTACTTGAGTGGTACCTGACTACTTGGATTGTTTTATCCCAAGGGGGGATCACTACCTCCAGATTTACATGCTTTTTCTAACTCTGACTGGGCTGGTTGCTATGACACTCATGTATTCACTAGTGGCTTTTTCTTCATGCTTGGTAGCTCATGTATATCTTGGTTGAGCAAGAAGTAGCGTATTGTGGCCACTTCTAGTTGTGAGGCTGAGTATAAGGCAACTTTCACAGCGACTACTGAGTGTGTGTGGCTCAGATGCCTTATGGCTGATTTGGGTGTTGGTTTTACCACCACCATCTTCACTAACAGTCACTGTGCATTGGCAATTGCGAGGAACCCTGTGTTCCATGCTCGCACTAAGCACATTGAGATGCACTATCATTATGTCGCGGAGAGGTTCTTTGGTGGAGAGATCAGCTTGGCATATGTGCCCACATAGAAGAACATTCTAGACCTTTTCACGAAGGCTCTGCCTAAGCTTTGGGCTTAGTTCCTTTTATGGATTGATTCCATATAGCTTGGCACTTCCTTATACATGATTGCAAGATCCTTGTTCATTGCATCAATCCCAGGGGGTATTTCTTGATATATTTAGGTAGCGATATGTGTGAATACACTAGGACCATCGGGGCACTTTTTTCCCTCTTTAGAAGGTTTTTTCTCCATTCTTGTATATATGCCTATAACTCTAACGGGTCATTTATCTTTGTACATTCTAGTGGTAATACATTCACTATTGTGTGTTCTGCTCCAAGCTTCTTCTTCTTCCTTGTGCTATTCGCGTGCTTCCGTAGACCTCCAACTCCAACAACCAAAACTTGGGAGAAATGTTTTTGGATGATATCATACTATGCATCATGTCAATAAGTATTCTATTCATTCTCTCTACAACACCATTCTATTTCGCATGTAAGAAATAGTGAGCTGATAAGAAATACCTTTGTTTTCAAGAAAAGACTTCAAGTCATTTGACATACATTCTCCTCCTTTATCACTTCTCAAAGTCTGAATTTTTTATTGAATTTCATTTTCAACCATAGCTAATAATTTTTTGAAACTAGAAAAGACATCGGACTTTACTTTTAGACCATAAATCCATGAATAATTTGAGAAATCATCAATTAAAGTAACAAAATACCTGAAACCTTGAATAGAATCCATTCTCATAGGACCATTCATATATGAATGTATGAGCTACAACTTCCTTGTTGCCGTGATATATTCATGTTTCTTGAAAGGAAATTTATGAAGATTTCCTTTAAGATATCCTTCATATGATTCTGCTGTTTGGTAAAGCAAAAGTAGGCAAACTCTCTACCATTCTATGATCTTTGATGTGTTTTAGAGTTGTGCAACCGATATGACCAAATCGAGCATGCCATAACTTTATATTCTCCTTAGGTATAGAAGATATAATAACATTAGCATGGCTAATTTTGAATAACAAAAACATGCCACTTTTGTTTTCACTTTGAAGTAAATAATGCTCCTCATTAGGTGAGAGGATGTCACATGAATCTTTCTTTAAAAAAACTTCAAAACCATCTGACAAGAAAGTAGAAATAGAGAGCAAATTCTTCTTCATTTATGGTACATGAAGAACATTAGAAATTGTGAAATTTCCACATGCTCTTGAATTTAGGTTTACTTCTCCAACACCTACAACATCTAAGTCATGAACATCTACAATGGTGACTCTTCTCCCTAAAGATTTAGTAAGAGAAGAAAATACCTTACTGCAATCTATCATATGCTTAGTAGCTCCAAAATAAAGAATCCAAGGATTATCAGAGATTGCATTTAATGTTGCTTGATCAAAAGCTAATTCTTCAATAATAACATATGCATAAGATTCCTCCTTTGAAGATTTAGGTTTTGATTCATCTTCAACATTATTACATGATGCTTTCTTCTTCTCATTAAAAAATCCTTGTTTCACATTCTGTTATCAAATAACCTAGTTTCTTATAGTAATAACAAAATCCTTTCTTTCAATTAGATGTACTGGCATACTTTTCTTTGGGTAATAGAGGAAGCAATAGGAATAGGTCTGGAAGGTTTAGGATTAGAAGACTTACTTTCCTTCTTAGTTTGTTGACTCTTCTTCTCTTTGTAGTCTCCTTCTTCTTCTTCTTCTTCTCCTTTGATGATGATAACATGGATTCATCATTATCTTCCATACTCTTTTTTTATTTTCATCTTGAGTTTGATAGATATCCTCTAACTCCAACCAAGCCTAACGAGAGGTTTTTCATGACTTGATTTTGGGTATAATATGCCTCTTGACTCCCCTAAAAATGAACGAAAGTGCTTGTGCATCCCTTGAATCCCATCTACATTGCTCTTAGGTAGGGAGTAATCTTGTAGTAGTACCACGAACTCCGAATGATGAAAGAGATTCTTCTTCTTCACTAACCTCTTGTTGAGAAGAAATAGGAATAGGTCTTCTAGAAGATGAAGTAGCTTCTTCTCCAACTTGCCTTGGCCTTGGATAAGTGCCATTGACAATATTCCATAAGTCCTTAGATACTAACAAATTCATAATCATAAAACTCCACATTGGATAGTTAGACATTCCTTCAAGCTTTTCTTCATTCTCAAGTCTATAATAACTCATCTTGTTAAGGGTGTATGCCAAATATTCTCTTAATACTAGAAAAGAGATGAGAGATATAGAGAGAATAAACAAAATTTTCCAAGTGTAAGGGTAAGCTAGAATGCTTATCTACACTATCTTACATTAATGTCGAATTACATAGTGTATGTGAGAACGTAAAGAATATAAACAATTTAGAATTGTTTTATACCAAATCCTAATTTTGAAATGAGGGTTTTAGAAACCCTAAATAAAAAACTACTGACCTAAGAAGTAAGGAACTGATATAGACTTGCTACTCACAGTAAATTAGCAAGGATGTTGATGGTTGGCTGATACTAACTCTTCACAACTACACCAAGAGTAGAGCACACCTCCTCCAAGTCTAGAAGGCTTCTCCAAATAGATCCCCTTGATCTCCAATGGTGCTTGATGCTTGGATGATGACAAAAAATGACCCAAAACACTTATTATATAGCTTTGATAACCTCAAGTGAAAGATTTAGAAAAAGCAACAATCTCATGCCCAAAGGCATGCATGAGTAAATTGAAATGCAAAAAATCATATCGTAATTTTTGCAAAATTACAAAAGTTAGTGATGGCCTTTTATGATCATCAAATTGCTCTTGTGAAAGAAACTGACAACGATCTCATCATCTGAGCATCAGCTTGACTTGAGAGATTGCATTCCTTGACCTAGAACATGAGAGGGTTCGAATGAGGTAAAAACACATTTTATGATAGAAATTAGGATTAGGTCTTTCTCTTGATCTGGACCTTTGATGAACGAATGTTATATATCAAATGAAAATGATTATGGTTCATGTTATGCATGTGGCCCGTTTGACCATTTTGTTAGAGATTGCATTCAAAATGAAAACTATCAAAGCAACAATATGAGAGAAGAATCCCAAAGCAGGAAAAGACAACAAGGAAACTATGTTTTTGAAGCTATTGATCAAGACTATGATACTCTTATATTGATGCATTTAGGCAATAAATCTAATTATGTAGATTGTACTTGCTTTATAGCTAATGCTTGTTCAAATTAGATGTATCATGATCAAAATCAGATCACTACTATGCGTTTGCATTCATCCAAAGTCCATGTTTCAACAAGTGATGGTAGCACACATGACATTGTGCATGTTAGAGATGTGATGATTTCGAATAAGTACAAAAACTATCTTAAACGGATGTACTTTGTGTCAAGTAATATAAGGAAATTTATTTAAGTTGAATAAACGCTAGAAAAGGGTTATTGAGTGAGATTCAACAATGATGGTTGCTTCATTGAAGACTCTATACAGACAAAGTTTTTGCAAGAGTTTAGAGAAAAGTGGGTTGCTTACATTCAAGGTAAGCTTAAAACATACAAGTTGTCTATCTGATGGTATGAGCAGAATAGTAAAGCTTGATTTGTGTCACAAAAGAATTCGCCACACAAATGCACATATGTTGAAAGAGCTATCAAAGAAGAAAATTTTTGAAAGGCTATCTGATCTTACTAAACAACATACAATGGATCTATGCAAAGCAAGCTAAAATGGGAAAGCAAAGTGATAACCTTTCAAACATTCATGGCATCTAAGTGTTGTTTGCGAGATCGGATGCATACAAAGGTATATGGATCAACTAAGGAGACATCCTTGGCTAGTAATAAGTACTATGTATCATTCATTGATGATCATAGTAGAATGAAATTTATATATCTTGTGTAAGAGTGGTGTTTAACTATTTAAAAAAGTTCATCACATCTTGAGGATAAAAAAGCGATCTATTAAAGAGCTAAGGCTTGATGGAGGGGTAGATTATTTAAGTCAAGCCTTCATCATTTCTTTTGCATAATGAAGATAGTAAAAGATAAGTAACTTACGAATATACTCCACAACAAAATGGTGGCAGAAAAGAAAAGAGTGATTGCAAAAGCTTTTAGGATCGTGTTGAATTTTATGTGTTTATCTTATTCTTATTGGGAATATATAAGAACGTGTCTAAATCATCAATAGAGTTCCTAGTATAGGAGTTCACTCTTTGACACCATATGAGGCATGGTATGGTGATAAACCAAATGTAAGTCATTTAAAAGATACTTGAAGATTATATAGATGATATCATCAGGATACCAAGAAGGTACTCATTTCAAAGGGTATCAAATTTGATGAAGTACTTTCATGATTTGCAAATAAGAGAGATTTGTAGATCACTGATGAGGACAAAAAGGATCAAAGATATGAACCTATACATCAACCTATAAAAACTCCAAGTGGTAAACAAATCATTTTGATGAAGAAAACGTTCTCCTTGAAATGAAAGAGCACCACAAGATCCTTCATCAAGTATGAGAAACAAAGACAAAGCTAAGCTAGTTGAAATTGATGGTGAATATGTAGAGGAAGAGGAGGTGAGTATGGAGAATCATCTTAGACTCCTTGAATGTTTTTTGCAATTGGTAAAAGATCTCGTGGAAACCTTAGGGTTAATAAGAAAAGAAGAGAAATGATACACTAGAGATGTATTCTTATGATGATTATATGAATACTCATTATGCGTTCATGAGTAAAGTAGAACAAGAGAAAGAGCTTATATGCAATGGAGAAACAAAGATTAATAAAGAGTGGGAATGTGCAATAGAATAAGAGATATATGCAATACATTTAGAATGAGACTTTGGCTTTTGCTCCAAAAAAATCCAAACTTGAAGGTAATTGTAAATCAATGGATCTTTAAAGCACAAACAAATAGTGGTGATACTGTGTCAAGATACAAGGCTAGGTTAGTGGCTAAGGATACGGTCAATCACATGGAATGAATTATAAAGAAAACTTGTCATGTTGCTAAGACAACTACAACAAGAACATTCATAAGTATAGAAACACATAAGAAATGGATATTATATGGGTTATATATAAAGCTTTTCTTTCTTAATGGAAACTTACGTGACAAGATATACATATCACAACGATATGGTTTTGTGGACGTTAGATTCACTAATCATGTATGCAAGTATAATGATGGTACAATATGTTATGCTTCAAGGATATATTGCAAGTCATGTAGATCCTTCAGATTATGTAGAGTATGCACGTACCATGTGTGTATATATATGGACTAATGTGGAGGACTTGGTTATCCTAGTTAATGATGCAAATGGAATCAACGAGATCAAAGGTAAGCCATAAATGAATTCAAAATTATAATCATGCTTATGGAGCACCTATAAGTCCACTAGCAACATCTCCTATGGCAAGGATATGGTATGTCTTTTACCTACATCACTCAAGAGATTTGGACATCTGAGTGTCTTCCATTTAAAGAAACCTCACCATGACTCTTTAACATATAAAAGGCATATGAAAATTGTAACTTCCATGTCATACCACATGAATATACATAGGGAGTGACTACAAAGTTGTACATAGCGTGTGCTCAACCAATCTGTGAGAAGTGAGCAAGTATAGCTGTGTTAAGGAGCTAAAAAAACAATCCAAAATCAGCCTTATACAAGGCTCAAGACACTCTTGCAAACCAAGTTCACAAGTGCTTACAAGCTGCCGACTAGTGATCGTTGCTCTTGCCATAACTTAGATCTATTCAAGAAAGATGTAAAGACATGGATATGAATGAAAGGAACTCCCAAATCAGAATACTCCTTGTAGAAGAAGCACAAAATATATCCTATTTTAAGTTCTAAAACTTGTGCAATGAGAACCATGCTCCAAAGAACTTCAAAATGGCTCCAACATTCACCCAAAATATTGCTTTAAACAAGATCCACAAGGCCATGGAGATACACTTGAATAATAAAATCAGGCCTATGATAAGGCCATGATGATTTTTTCTGCCTCTTCAATCACTACACGGGTGTAACTTAGTGGAAAAAGATTACCTTTTAAGCGAGCTTTGGGAAAGACAATACTAGGATAGGTGACCTCTCAAGAAGTATCGGGAATCTCCATCTCCCTTGATAATTGAGGTCTTCCCTCACATGCAGCTAGTAGAGCCAACGATGACTTCGATGACTCTAATGATAAGGTATGCCATGGTTTATGCCTTGGTCAGAAGCCTAAGAGTTGCAGAGGTGTTGTGAAGGTTGCAAGTCTTGGTTGCATAGTCTAGAATGGGAACAACTACTTCATATGCATGCAATACTGCTTTAATACTAGTGAAGGGAAGGTTCCCAATTCCTCATAGCACAAATCAGCTTCTGGATGGCATTGCAACCATGCTTTGTACTTGTCTCTATAGACCTACAAAAAAACATAGAAACCAAAAAACCAAGGATCATGGGTTCACTGTATGTAGGTTTCTCAAATGGTAATAAACTTTGTGGTTGAGCAAACCACAATATGTTTACTAGAACACACATGTAAAAAATGTTTGGTGGCCATTTGACCTTTCACGTAGACACTAGCGATAACAATCGATAACAACTGGATCCTTTTCTATCTTGGTCCATTTGATTCCTTTTGCATGAAAAAACTTGGGTTTCATTTTCGCTTTATGCATTCTCAACCTACAATCATTTATTTATTCACCATCAAAGAAAGTAATCGCTCAAAATTTCATAGTGTCTCCCTTACATCAACTAAAGTCATAAAGGATTTTCACCTTTCATCATCCTTGATCCCATTGAGGATGTGGGCCAAAAAATTTTCATGATATGATATCCAATCAATCCTAAAGCATTAACCAACTTTTTCACTTTCAAGATTAAACCATTATGGAGCTACTTCAAGTCTTCCTAAGATAGATAAGCGCTTGATTAGACTTTTCTTCCTTGTGATGAAGTAGAGTATACTCTTCCCATGGTTTCCAAACCTTTTGAATTGTATCAAGTCTTGTATAAGTCCAATCATACTATTTTCTATGTTGTTACAAGATGGAAAATACATTCCTATTCGTCTCATTTAATTCTTCATATGCATTCAACTCCTCTGTTGTGGAATTTTCTCCAAGGTAGGGATATGGCTGATCAAACTCAGGTAAAATCTAAGAAAGTGGGATTCTTAAGAAAGGGGCTTTCTCGTTAGAGCATACACATAAAGGAACAAGAAAGGGCCTAGAAATCTGCATGTGAGCACTTGAAATGGACTGATAAATATTGGATATAACCTCTCAAACATTGCACCTAGAAGTTAAGAGTTAGGCATTAACCACATTTCACATGAAAGGTGTTTTGTGATTTGTTAAAATTAATTGGAGTAATTGAAGTAAATTTACTGTGAAAACATATAGATCCAAGCTTCCTTTTGCATATTTCTTTATAACCTTTAATATCAACTCTGTAAACTTTAAGGTTAGAGCTTGATACTTCAACCATTATGGTGATTGAAGACCTCTTTTATGTGTCCTTTTTGTACACTAATATTGGATCGAGATAGATTCCTTGAAATTTTTTGAAATCTAGGATTGTATTTTTTGCATTTTTAATTGTTGATCACCCATTGTAACAATCACATTCACCACATTCCTTTTGAGAACATTACATTATCACAAATCACCTTTGACCACAATCAAAATTTTACTTCAATTTTTCACTTGTCCAATTTCTCTTTCAATCTATATAAATGAGTAGTAAGTAATCATATAGTTGTATACAAATTCATGGATTGATCTTGGCCTTTTATAATATCTTTAGATCCTCACTTCTTTCTTTTCTTATTTTCTAGTTCTCACAAAGAGCTTTCATGGATGAAAATACTAATATGCATATTGGGAGAAGAGAATATGTTCATGGACTATAAGGATTCTCAATTACTACTTTGGAAAAGTTACATACATGAATCTTTTTAATATTTGAGGCTCGTATTTGAAAATTTCTTGCTAATCATTCCTCTTGCAACCTTTTTCCTCATTCTATTGTCATTCTCTTCTTCTACTTTGTCTATAATTTCATGCATGATTCACTCTTTGTCTTTGTGTAAATTTAAGGTTCAATTAAGAGAATAATCTTTCAATAATATACTATAGAACTTTAAGATTATAGATGAAGAATTGAATTTATAGTGATAGAATAAATAGCCATTTCTCTTCGCACTCATTTGATATATAATAGAACACTATAGTGTCCCATTTTTTTGTGTTACATTAAAAAGAAAACCCTTGATCTTTCATGAAAGAGATCTCAAAAAACCCTTTATAATATATGTTGTATGCAATATGAAAGAAGTTTGCAAAAAATGTAGAACAAGAAAAAGACACCACAGATGTTCCTACAAATTTTCTAAACCTATCGATGTTTGCAATGAACTTTATGAAAAAAAATTACATTTCTAACTCTATGAAATTATGGCTTAATACAAAGAAAATGGACATGCAAACAAAAGGAAATTAGTACTTTGGATATAAGATCCATACACAATGCATTTAAAAAATATAGATATGTGAAAAAAGGACTATAAGATGATTTACTACAAAGTATACTTTTCACCTCATCTATGCTATGTCCTATACATCATAAAAAGAAATCCTAACAAAGTGTAAGCAAGAAAACGTTATTTTAAATATTTCTTGATGGATTATTTCTCAAAATCAAGCCTTAATATTTAGATTTAGCTATTAATGTAATTTTTAGTGCTTATTGTTTTACAGAAGTCCACTATTTTCATAGTTTATTTATGACCTTTCAATATGCGCATAGCTACAAGAAATGAAGTTGTGTGATGGTGATGCACCACCATGTATTCCCCCTTAAGATAGCTTCAAGAAGACCCTCTCATAGTAGAAAAGTGATCACTGGAAGACACACATGCTACTCTACACAGACCTCTAAAATACACGAAAACTACATAGTACATATAGACCTCAAACTCAAGTTTCCTAGGTTTTACATAATGTGATCAAAAGTACATTTTGTGATTGACCAAGCCACTATATGTTTTATGAAAGAACATACACAAAATTTTTTCATAGCCATTTGGCCTCTCACATAGATAATAACGGTAACAATCTTCCACTAAAGGCCAATACGGCTAGAGTGAGCTGTGGGAGAAAAAATAAAGAATGATAAAGAAAACTTGAGTCTAAGTATACAAAACATACCTCCCACCTAATGATCATGCTACGTAGTGTACAAGGAACTTTGCAAAATCATGAGTCAAGCAAACCCCCATCAAGTGACAATGGTGTGGAAAGCTATCCTATGGTAGAGCTTTCACCAAAGCATTTACAACATTATATCAAGTATGAAATTTCTCAAGAATAATAAGTTTAGTGGCTAATCAATCTCTAATGAAGGGATACCTCACCTTAATGTGCTTGGTCTTTGCACGACAAACCGGATTCTTTACCAACGCAATGACACTCTAACTATCATTGAGCAAATGAGGTACATGTTGAGGTAATACCATATCATTAGAAGAGAAGAATGTCATAATGCTTTGTTACATGCCTCAATACCTACAACATACTCTTATTTTGTAATGGAAACAATTGTATGTTCTTGAAGACGAGATCTCCAAGAGATAACACCTCTAGCAAAGTGAAAAATGCACCTTGATGTAGACTTTGGATTGGCTGCACAATTAGCATAATCAAAATCTATGTAACGAATAATGGAGGCCTCTACTCTACTTAATCATAGACACTTGTCCCTAGTGCCACTCAGCTATCTCAAAATCATCTTGACATCTTTACAATGCTTCTTGTTAGGATTAGACATAAATATGCTCACAACTCACACTACAAATGCAATTTTCATTCTCATAGCTACCATAAAATACATAAGACTACCAATAGCAGAATGATAAGGAATTTGTTCATGAATTCCTTTTCCTCATATGATTTGCAGCAATCATCCTTGCTCAACTTCACATATGCACGTAAAGGTGTACTCAATTACTTCCACCCTGTATCATGAACATGTGAAGTGCTTTGGATATGTACTCATTTTGAGAAATATATCCATTTGTAACTCCTTTCATGAGTAATGTGCATGCCAACAATATGTTTGGCAAGCCTCAAATCCTTCATATCAAATGTCTCATTTAACTTTGTCTTGAGCAATGATAAGTCATCAAAGGACTTCCCAACAATCAACATATCATAAAGTATCAAGCATATGAAGCTTCCATTTTGGCATCTTTTAGTGTGGAGAAAATGATCCTCATTGCTTCAAAAATAGCCTTGAGATTTCATAAAAGCATCAAACTTTTGGTACCTGTTGGGGGATTCTTAGACAAGAAGGGATTTGAGTGTTTGTAGGAGAAAAGGGGAAGACCAGAAGAGAAAATACACACTGGAAGCCTCTGTCGATTGATTACAGTAAGACAAATACAAGGTTGAAGCACAATACAACCAATGCTTCTGTGCAAAATCCCACAAAGTGCTCAATTACAATATACCAAATACCCAAGGGACTTGTTGCTGCTGGCCTCCTCTGCACCAAACCTCCACCTTCTACAAGCCTGCTCTTGTGCACACCTTGCACCAAGCTTCCACTAAGGGGGAGGGATGGATACCTTCTATCGGCGTGCGCACACTTCAGTAAGACCTTGGGATCCTTGGGGGACAAGCTTAGCACTCCTCTGCACACTTTCTTGGTCACTCTTCATGCACACCTTGCACTTCACTTCTCTGCGTCGCACACTGTGTGTCTCTTGCACTCTCTCTCTTGCTCCACTTAGACTATGCTCACTCTTGCTTACACTTAGGATACTCCAAGAATAGTCCTTGCCTTGATTTGAGTGTGTCGATTCACGTACGCTTCTAACTGCAAGAGTATCTTGGTGCTCACTTCGATGTCCCAAGATTGTCTTTAAAAGGGGCAGCCAACGACTCCCTGTTTTGTCATGTAGTGACTTTAGACTAAAACCAAAAAATTAATTGAGGGGCTATACTTTCACTTCTGCGTACGCTGGCCACTTCACATACCTTCACATCTTCCTTTTAACTCTTCAAATGTGCACATAAGGGAGGGTTCACCTGAACCTTCCAAAACACTTTAAAATACTTCGAACCTTACGGAAATTAGAGAAATACCTCTGCAACCTGCAACCCACTTTCTCCAATTTACTCTTTGTGGACAATTAATTGTGCACTACCTATGCACTTTGACACCTGCACCTTAGCACTTTGACTTTGCACTGGTTGACTTTGACCTTGAATTTGTTGACTTTGACCACTTTGACTTTGACCTTTTGACTTTGACTGTGGTTGACTTTGACTACAGTTACTTTTATGGGCTCAACAGTTGCCCACCACCTAATGTGCTCTCCGTCCTGGAGAGCTATAGCCAAAACTTTGAGCAGAGAGGACACCATGATTTTGGAGCCGCATAATCTTGAAAAGTGCACCTGAGCAGCAACCAATTCCACCAGAACAAGCACGAGAGGAGAACCAAAAGTGGGATTTTTTATGGAAAAGCAAAGGGGGGCAATGCGAGGGTAGAAAGGAGTTGGAGGGGAGGGCTGAGGGGCGGAGATGGAAGGGCTTGGGAGGGTTAAGGATGTGGCTGGGCAGATTGGTAAAGGGAGGGATTGGGGTTATGAGCATGGGGTCTGGAGAGGGTAAAAATGATCAAACAGTAGAGCTATAGAGGGTGCATGTGGGAAATTATGAAACATAAGGTAAGACAAGGTGAGAATAGACCATGTGGACAATGTGGAGAAAGAAGACCATGTGATAAATGTGCTCAAAACATGTGGGTTTGACCAAAAGTCAGAGAAAAGTGTGGACTTTGGAAAAATTAAGTGAAAAAATGAATCCAGAGGTGCCAAAATACATGAAAATGACTCCAAATTAGAAAAAAATGGCCATCCGAGGCACGATCGAGAGCCAAAAGCTTTGAGCCATAAAAAAATAAAAAAATAATAGAAATTTATATGTTTTCTAAAATAAAAATAAACTATCTTCAGTTTTTTTTTTTTCCCTTTCGAACGCATAGACACAAATAGAAAATAAAAAGAAAATAAGAAAATAAAAAAATAAAGAAAATAAATAATAAAATAAATAATTAAAAAATATATATAAATAAAATAATAAATAATAAAATAAAAGAAAAAATAATAAAATAAATAAATAAAAAATAAAAAATAAAAAAATAAATGGGGGGTGGGGCGGGGGGGGAAGGGGGGAGATTTTTTTTTTCTACACCCTCAACCGGAACATTCCAGGAGGGGCCTTTTTTGTTTTTGAAAAAATATCCAAAAATAGAGAAAATTGGAGAAAAAATCCAAAAAATGCCAAAAAATTGCCAAAAAAATCTTAAAAAATTCTCATAAAATTTTCTATAGGGCTATGCTTAATTTCCGTACTCAAAACCACAAAGAGATTCCTTTATTCCTCCTACTTGGCTAGAAAATGACATTGGAAAAGGATAAAAAATGCTAGAAAAAATTTCCAAAAATACCCAAAAATTGTACTTTTGCAAAGGTTACGAAATGCCTTCTAGGTTTGCTAAAAGCTCTAGGAACAAGCATGAAATTGATAAAGAAAACTACTAAAACTGAGCAAAATGAGATGAGAAAGCTATGTACAACCTTGACAGATTTTGCAGTTCCAGGTGATCCATACATATTCAAGTGTGTTGATGACAGACCTTGAGCCTTGATATGTTGACCAGTGGCAAGGCCTCTCCTTTCAGCGTCTCTAACTCCACAGCACCCCAATTCAGCATTGTTTTGACTCGATAAGGTCCTTCCCAGTGTGGAAGCCATTTTCCTCTCACTTGTGTTTGAAGATGAGGTCTATGGAGAAGAACTAACATGCCTGGCTCTATGTTGTTGTTCCACAGATGTTGATCATGTGCCTCCTTCCTCTTCATCTGAGTCTCTATTAATTGTTTTGTTGCTAGTAGACGAATCTCCTCCACTTTATGTAGTGCTCCAAGCCTCTGAGAGACATCACAATCTTTCTTTCCCTACATGAATCCTATTTTAGGTGATCCATGTAAAAATTCAAAGGGCTCAATTGGAAATATGCCATAAACCAGTTGGAATGGAGAATATCCCGTGGCCTCTTTGTAAGCTAACCTGTATGCCCATAGGGTACCTTGTGCAGATTGAAGGACTTCCCTCACTTCTTCTTCTTCCAAGCACTTCCTAAACCTATCATCCTTTCCCTGTCTATATAATTTATCTTCAATGAAGGTATACGGTCTACTCTTGATTAGCAGTCTCTTTCTTTGCACAACACTAGCCTTTTCTGGATACACACCATTTTTAATGAAATTCTTGATATCATAATACCAACCTTGAGCTTGTACAACAAATAGATGAGCATCTAGAAAATCATCATTGATTCCACTAGCTTGAGCCATCATATTGATTCTGGATAGGTGATCTGCCATAACATTTTCTTTACCTGGTCTGTGGACTACAGAAAAATCAAACTCTTGGAACAACAATAACCACCTCCATATTCTACTAGTGGCTTTTGGTTTGTTGAGCAAGTATTTTAGTGGTTGGTGATCCGTTATAATAACAAAATTTACCCCCAGTAAGTAATGAATAAATTTTTGGACAACAAAAACCATGGCTAAGGCTTCCCTTTCTGTGGTGCTGTAATTCCTTTCAGCCTTAGTCAAAATTCTACTGGCATATTGAATTGGTCTGTCCACCTTAAATTCTTCACTAGGTTGTGTCAAAACTGCCCCCACTGCATAGGCACTAGCATCTACATGTATATGAAAGATTTTTGACCACTCAGGTGTGATCAAAATGGGAGCAGACAGTAACCTTGACCGTAATGTTTGATATGCTTTTTCCTCCTCTTCTTCCCATTTAAAAGGTATTTCCTCACCTATAAGTCTAGCCAGTGGTCTGGCCATCTCTACATACATTTTTATAAACCTTCTGTGGTATCCAGTATGCCCCAAGAAACTTTGAATCTCTTTAGGAGATTTAGGTTTAGGCAACTTTAATATAGACATGATTTTGTCAGGATCTGGGGCCATACCTTTAGCCGACACCACATGTCCTAAAAAAGTTCCTTCTGTCACAAGGAAATGACATTTGTTTGGATTGAGCTTTAGCTTAGTCTCCTTGCATCTCTTGAAAACATTCTGCAGCTGTCGCAAGTGATGGTCCAAACAATCTAAAGGAGTCTCCTTGTGAGAACCTGAAAACGAAGAGAAGTCATCCATGAAGATTCTAAGTGATTCCACAACAATAAGGGGCCAAAAATGAGATTGACCGTTCTGTTAAAGGTGGCTGGAGCATTTCTGAGCCCAAATGGCATTTTTACATACACATATGTTCCCCAAGGTGTGATAAAAGCAGTCTTTTCGCGATCCTTTGGGTGTATTGATATTTGATTATAGCCACTAAATCCATCCATAAAGCTATATAATGCATGTCCAGCCACTTCTTCAATGACCTGCTCTGCAAAGGGCATTGGGAAACCATCTGGAATGGTCACCTTGTTGAGTGCTCTAAAGTCAACACAAATTCTGATTTTATTGGTATTCTTCTTTGGTACTATAACCATAGGTGAGAGCCACTTTGAGTGTTCCATTGGAATGATGATTCCTGCATCCTCCATCTTCTGTATTTCCACATAGACAGCTTCAACATATTTTGGGTTAAGTCTATAACTCTTCCCTCTTATGGGTTTGGCTCCATCAACCAAAGGGATTCTATGCTCTCCATAATTTGCAGGTACTCCTTCTAAGTCTTTATAATGCCAAGCAAAAACATCTGTATAATGGGTCAAGAATGATCTTACCTTTTTAAGGGGCCCTAGGTGGTACCAAGTGGCCACCAAAACTGGCTGATTATTGTCTTGAGTGCCTAATTGTATTTCTTTGACAGGATTTCTCTCTACCATATTATCTTCATTATCATCTCCGTCCTTGTCTTCTTCCACTAGCTTTTCGTGCATTGCTTCATAAGCAGGGGTATTTTGGATTTCAATGTGTTCCTCCTTGACCTGCATCCATCCTGCAGGTATTTCTTGAATTGGGAAAGAACACTCTTCACTAGAATCTTTTACCTTGCCTTTAGCCTTAGTAACTTCCTTATCTGTAGTTGTCATATCCTCCTCCAAGTTGTATTTGAGGGGTGTCTTCCTGCCCTTCTGTGGTCTGTGATGGGCTCTCCCAATCCATCAACCTGGACTTTTTCCTCATCTTCATCATAACCTTCAGGCGTGCAAGAATTATTAAGAAAAATTCCAAAACAAGAGGAAGAGTTGCCTGCTTGGAGTCAATTTAGAATATCCTCTTCTTCCACGAAATCTATTTGGGGTTAATCCTTTGGTTCTGGTTCCATGCAAATGCCAACTGTTTGCATCATGCTGGTGTTTCCTTGATTATCTGGGCCCTCTTCTAAATGAATCTGTGTCAGCTCTTGCCCTTTCTTTTGTACCCACATAGTTTCCTTGCCCCAATCATGAATGACACTTGCATGTCTCAGCCATGGTCTTCCAATTAAGAGGGGAAATCCTCCTTCAACCTGGGGCAATCTTAAAATCACAAAATCCAGAATGAATAGATTACCTTGTACTTCAAGTAGAACTTTTGGGATCACTCCCAAGGGCCTTACTTTGCTCTGATCTGTCAAAGTAATAGTGAAATTTGTAGGCCTTGAAGGGTGGAGTCCAATCAACCGAGGACTTTTATAATCTGTAAGGGGTGCTTCCCCTACACTTCTTCCTTTATGTAAAACAACAGTCTTTGCTACCAAACTTGTAGTGGAAGCCTCATCAATTATCTGCAATAGTTCTGACCTGAATTTCCCATCCATCTTTATTAAATAAAAAATACTAACCTCGTTTTTCATGGATTTGAGAAGCTTTGAAGCCTTTGATTCCTTAAGAGCATGGGCTCCAATTGACTTACCAAATTCCTCCTGAGCCCTATTGAATGCATGCCCATGGCATCAATGGTACATATGGGAATTCCTTTTTGCCTAGTATCTACACATGCAGTGGTTTTGTCTCCAGATATCTCTTTGTCTTTGTTCAATCCATCAATTCTTGGTTGTTGAGCTACATCTACTTGAGCCTTTCCTTTATTTCTTGTCTGCACTGTAAAAGAGTCTATTTCTTCTAGCTGCACCACCCTGGTAGATGGTGATGGCTCATTGACCTGATCTAACATTTATTCTTTGTGTACATAAATCATTTGAATATGGGGCCCGGATGAAGAGGCTTGATTCTTAGGACAACAATTTGTATAGTGGTCTCTGGCCTCTGGGCAGTTTCTGCAAGGAGGGGCATTTTCTGGTAGAGTGCACCTACTTTGATAGTGGCTCACATTCTCCACATCTGAAACAAATGATTGGCCTTCTAGGCCTATTTGCAAAGTTATTCCTCTGTCTAGGGTTGTAAGTGTTACCTTGATTGGGTGCAGCCGCCATTACATTTGCTGGAGGCAGGGGTCCTCCTTGGGTCTAATATATTGTTGCAGGTAATCCCCTTGATTGGCATTCTTGGGCCTCATGACCAGCTCTCCTGCATAATTGGCAAGTCACACTTAACAGAGGGCATTCAATTACTATATGCCCTTGCTTGCTGCACATGGAACACCAAAGTCCACTCTTGATGCCACCTCCTTTGAGTTCCTGCAACTCCTGTCGCAGCTGAGCCAATTCCTCTGCTTGGGCCTCCTCCTCCTTTTGGAGCTTTAATGCTTCAATCTCCCTTCTCAACTAAGTTACAACATTCTCATCCTCTCTGTGGGGCTTATTTCTTTTTAAGCCCTCCAACTCCTTCCTTAACTGGATTACTGGATCCTCCATTTCTGTGGAATATGGTAATTGAGAAGAAGTAGCTCCATATTGTTGCCTTATCTACTTCAGTCGTGTAGCTGTGTTGATGAACTCCTCTATGGAGGCTATAGGTAACACTAATTCCTTTATTTTGCATTGGGTGGCCACTGGTAGAGGCTTAGCTAACCATTTCTTAACAAAAAATCATGTGGTGGATCTGGCAATTTAGCCATTAGTGCCTTGGCCCTAGTCACAAACTCTGGGAACTTTTCACTTGGACCCAATCTCGAATTTTCTAGTTCTTCTATGATGATCTCTGCAGTATTCCCATGCTGGAATTGATTTTTAAATGCATCTTTCATCAAATCCCAAGTTGTAAAATGGTTTTCTGCAACTTGGCTGAACCATTTATCTGTGAATCCTTCTAATGTGGCAGGGAAGAGTATCAAAAAGGCATCCTCCCTACCCATTAAACCTCTAGTCTTGCATAGTGCCAAAAATCTTCTAATGTGCTCATTTGGATCCTCTTGAGCTAGGCCTTTGAAAGAAGAAAATTTTATATTTAATCTTGAGAGTAAGGTTTCCAAGTCTACCTATCCTGCCATGCTCTTTACTGATGAGGTTGAAGATAGTGGACTAGAGGATCTTCTAACAACCTTCCTTCTTTTGAGGTGACCCTCAATGTTTGGGACCGGGTTGCGGTCATGAGCTGCTCATACTCCACTTAATATGAGACACTTGATAAGGATATTTACCTTTTGTTTGATGAAGTAGCACTGTAGTATTGTGGACACTTGATCTCTTCTACACTTTGCACTTGGTTTCTCCTAAGCTAAAATCTCCTTGGAAGTCCCACCGTGCGTGCCAAATTTTGTTGGGGGATTCTTAGACAAGAAGGGATTTGAGTGTTTGTAGGAGAAAAGGGGAAGACCAGAAGAGAAAATACACACTGGAAGCCTCTGTCGATTGATTACAGTAAGATAAATACAAGGTTGAAGCACAATACAACCAATGCTTCTGTGCAAAATCCCATAGAGTGCTCAATTACAATATACCAAATACCCAAGGGACTTGTTGCTGCTGGCCTCCTCTGCACCAAACCTCCACCTTCTCTAAGCCTGCTCTTGTGCACACCTTGCACCAAGCTTCCACTAAGGGGGAGGGATGGATACCTTCTGTCGGCGTGCACACACTTCAGTAAGACCTTGGGATCCTTGGGGGACAAGCTTAGCACTCCTCTGCACACTTCCTTGGTCACTCTTCATGCACACCTTGCACTTCACTTCTCTGCGTCGCACACTGTGTGTCTCTTGCACTCTTTCTTGCTCCACTTAGACTATGCTCACTCTTGCTTACACTTAGGATAGTCCAAGAATAGTCTTTGCCTTGATTTGAGTGTGTCGATTCACGTACGCTCCTAACTACTAGAGTATCTTGGTGCTCACTTTGATGTCCCAAGATTGTCTTTAAAAGGGGCAGCCAACGACTCCTTGTTTTGTCCTGTAGTGACTTTAGACCAAAACCAAAAAGTTAATTGGGGGCTATACTTTCACTTCTGCGTACGCTGGCTGCTTCACATACCTTCACATTTTCCATTTAAGTCTTCAAATGTGCACATAAGGGAGGGTTCACCTGAACCTTCCAAAACACTTTAAAATACTTTGAACCTTAGGGAAATTAGAGAAATACCTCTTCAACCTACAACCCACTTTCTCTAATTTACCCTTTGTGGACAATTAATTGTGCACTACCTGTGCACTTTGACACCTGCACCTTAGCACTTTGACTTTGCACCAGTTGACTTTGACCTTGAATTTGTTGAATTTGACCAGTTTGACTTTGAACTTTTGACTTTGAATATGGTTGACTTTGACTACGGTTGACTTTGACCATTATGAATTTTATGGGCTAAACAATACCATTTTCTAGGGGATTGTTTTAGTCCATATAAGATCTTCTTTAGGTTTTCGATAAACTAATGCCCTCTATTGCATTCACTTTGGATGATAATTTTTGGAGAGATAAATGTTTACAACATGTAATAACATGTGAAGCATCTCGGCTTCATGGAGCACATGGCAGGCTTAAGTGCTTAAAGAGTTTTAGAAAGAAAAAAGATAGCAAATGATCTAAGAACCTCTGCTTCCTGGAGTATGAATCGAGCGCTTCTTGCCGCTAACTCTCCCTTGTTACCATGTCGTTGGTAGCAAAAGGGCTATGGAATAGTGTGTAGGGTATTGAAAAACACCTTACTACACCTGTGAATACAGTTATTAAAGGTGATACATATGGTCTTGAACATGATGATCTTTAGGTTCCTGTTTGTGTTGAAATTCTTGTTGCACCTGCTGTAAAGAAACTTTGTTGGGATGGCAGAGATGATTAGGCACATGTATTAATAGATTTTTTCTGTAAAACTTACCATTATACCTCACATTTGCTCTTGCAAAATAGATAAGGATGCTTGGGATACACTTGTCACTTTATACGAGGCAAGAAATGTGGCTCATGTTGTTTACCTCCAAAAAACAACTAGGGAGTTAGCATATAAATGAAAGAGATTCTATGGATATTTTTTTGACAAAGATCAAAGATTTGAAGGAGCAATTGATTTCTACTAATGAAGTTGTGCTAGATAGTCCACTTGTGCAAACTATTCTTAATGGTATTTCAAATTCATATAAGAGTTTTGCTTCTACTCTTCAATTGACGATGAAAGGCAATCCAAATGCCTTAATATTTGAGGAGTTAGTCCGAGTTTTGCTACAAGATGATAAGTCCAGGTATAATAGGTCCATTATGCATGTTGCAGATCAAGCTTTCTTAGCTATTATGAAGGGCAAGGTAAATGGGGCTCATCTTCTAGTAAGCAAATTTTTTTTAGTTTTGCACAGTGAAGAAGGAAGACAAAGATGAGAAGAAAATAGAAGGGGAATAATAATTTTGCAAATATTGTAAAGGAAATTATCATGTCATAAAGATTTTTCCAAAATTGGCTACAAAAGAGGCAAAGAAGAGGTTGGAATGGTTGTTGTAGATGCATCTACACCTAAAAAATATTCTGCTAATGTTGTGCAGAATGAAGAATGGGCATTTACTACTGTTTGCATCTATGAACTATCTTCTCATGAACACTACATGTCTATAGTAGACTCATATGTTTGGTACTTTGATAGTGGGGCAACCAAACATATTACTCCGCACCATAGTTTCTTCAGTTCACTTGAGCCTGCCTCTACAAGGAATATTGTAACATGTGCTAATAGTTCCTCTTATCATGTAATGGGAGTTGGTAAGATCATTCTAACCATTGCCAATGGTAGTTCTTTCACATTGTCAGATGCTTTGTTTTTGCTAGAGATCAAGAAAAAGCTTTTGTCAGTTTCAGCAATAGCCAAGATCGGCTTAGTTGTATAATTTGTTGATAACAGATGTATATTCATGACTTGTCACATGGTGATGTTATTATTTCTTCAGGAATTTTATGTTGTGGGCTCTCTACCCAAACGGTGTCCTCTCTATGACTTGTCAAATGTACTATGCCTGTAGAAATATGAAACAGTGTCCTCTCTACCCAAACTTGAGGCACCTTGTAAATATGTCTGTGAAGGGTGTATTTTGGGCAAAATGAAGTGTTCTTTCTTCCCTAAAGATGGTTCAATTTGAGCTACTTATAAATTGCACCTTGTTCATAGTGATGTCTGTGGTCCTATGCAAACACATTCTTTTGGGAACTACCTTTAATTCATAATTCTTATTGATGATTACTCCTAGCATGCATGGGTGTATCCGTTGAAAGCAAAGTCCCGAGTGTTTATGTGCTCCAAATAGTTTCCGGTTTTGGCTAAAAATCTGTTAGCATGTAAATGTGGCACCCTTCATTCAAATCAAGGGAGGGAATACATGTCTTCTGATTTTAATGCATTTCTATCTAAATGTGGGATAAAAAATGAGTGTATAGTGTAATGTATACCTCTATTGTAGAGTAAAGAAGAGCAGAGATACAAAGAAAAAGAAGGGCCCCAAAATTTTTCCGATGCGAACACTTTATTTTTGTAACATAGTCACTTTGTAATATATTTTCCAATGTAAATGCACTAGAGGAGTCCTCTAGATGCATACCCATAGATATTTGTATCATTACCTTTGTGAATTAGTAGGGAATTAGTCTTTTAGTCAATAAAGTGCCGGTCTCTAGTGTGAAAGGACCATTTTCAGGGCACAAGTATATAAGTCATTTTGTGACTCTTTGTAAAAACTTTTTGCCATTGTGAGAATGAAAAGCACAGAATTTCGAATTTGTGTCTTCTCCTCTCTGTATCTTCTTCCTTGTGAGCTTGCATGCATGTATGTGACTTGAAAAGAGTGTTTTGAAGTGTTGTCTATCCATGGTAGTGCTTGTTTTGCTATTGGTAATGTGTGTGAGAAGTGTAGGAAATGCTGAAGCGTAGGTAGGTCATTCCCATGGCTCAGTATTTTGCTCATAGCTCGAAGTAGAAGTGTCAGAATCGAGTGAAAAGGCCATCATTGATGCGTCTTCTCGAGAGCTTCAAAATGAACCCGCTATTCACTATATTTCGAGTTCACAACTGAGAGAAAAGCTCGATTTATTGTTGGCTACTGCTTTAAGTGTCACGACACCATAGCCAACCATGAAAGCTTGAATGTGATAGTTTATACTTGTTTGCACCTTGTTAGTTAACATTTTCATTGACCATCATTTGAATGCATGTCCTCATACACTCGGCTAGGTTATGATACTTCTTGGATTGATAATTAAAGCGTGAATCCCCACTATATGCAGTTGTAGGGGATTGAGGTACAATCTCTTTCTCATCAAGTCCCGAAGTCGATACTTAGGTACACACATTTTTTGGCACCGTTGCCAGGGAATGTTGAATCAAACCGAGGCATTCATGTGATGGTGAAAGATCTTAGCATTGAAGTGAGTAGAGGAGTTGTGAATTTCTCTTCTTTGGTAAGTCACTTTCATCCGCACTTACTACTTCTCACTTTTGGAGTGTGTGTAGTGAGTTTTTAGTTTAGAGAAGTGAGTTAGAGAGAGAGTTAGGATAAGTAGGTAGGCACAATTTTCAAGTTCTTTTTCTTTCAGTCCTTTTCAGCTTTTGTACCCTATAGAGGGTTAAAATCCAAAAGGAAGCCATTTTGAAATTACTTGTTTCTTAGCAAGTATCATGAGTGCGCAGACGACAAGTGTCATGGAGTTGATATCGAGGCTTTTTGAGTTAGAAATAGCAGGTATTGGTTGAAAGAAGATTGAGGCAGCTTGGTGAGGTGAGTTGATCAAGTCTTTGTGCTAAAATTTCCATTTAAATCAAGGAAAATAGGAAGACAACCTGTGGTAGATGTCATGAGGGAGATATCGAGGGTCGGAGTGAGAATTTCTATGATTCAGGCACTTAGAGAGGGGGAGATAGGCACTAAGACCACATACATTAATATGGATTGTTAAAATATTTGTTGACGTGTGAAAAAATTCAGGTGTCGTGATCTCCCAAGGTCAAGTGTCACGACTTCAAGGTGCCGTGACCTCCTAAGGTTGAGTGTCACGATATCTTTCACTGACCAAGTGTCTCGATAATCGAGGTTGACCAAGTGTTGTGACATCTAGGTATCGTGAGTCAAGTGTCACAATACTCAGCAAGTGTTGAGTGTCATCTAAACAGCAAGTGTTGCGATACTTAGCAACTGCAGCAAGTGTCGCAATACTCAGCAAGTGTCAAGTGTCATCTGAACAACAAGTGTTGCAATACTCAGTAAGTGTCGAGTGTCGTTTGAACAACAAGTCTCCCAATACTCAGCAAGTGACGAGTGTCATCTGAACAGCAAGTGTCATGTGTCATGCTAGTGAATTTAAGTGATATCTCATCTAGGAGACTCCAAATTAAGAAAAAAATACATACAGATCTACATATTTTGAGGAGAGTACTTGGAGCCAAGGTCTGTCCAGACTCAAATAGAGCTATTCGTGAATGAAATTGAGATCAAAAGAGTCCTAGGAAGTCGAAGGAGTGTGATATCATCTGTAGGAAGTGTAGCCGAGCCTAGATTCATTCCCATTATTCCGAAACCTCGAGTGAGTCTGAAGAAGAAACCACTATGGCCTCAGAGGACATGTAGAGCTCTCTACTAATAGCAGGCCTAATGTCTATCATTGAGGGAGAGTACAGAACCTCCTTAGAATATATGAACACCAATCAACATGACCTACCCATCTACATAGATGGATTGAATAGATCAGTGGCTAGGTTGAAGAAAGCCAGAGATTCTCACATAGTGCCTAGACCAGCAGTCAAGTACATGGGAGGATTGTATATGGATAAAAGGGGGATTCTGTATACAGTCACGGAGCATCCAGAAAGCATCAACAAGCAAAGGGAAGAAGTTAATGCCCAAAACCTTAATGAAGAGGGACAAGAAGAACATGTGTAAACCACTAGAGGGAAGTCCATTGTAATTAGGGTTTGGAGAGGAGACCTAATTCCCCAAGACGACTCCTAAATGGATGTCTACATGGTAAACAGAATGGATCATTTACTTAAAACCAACTCTTCATTATGTGAAGAAGTGACCAACCCAACCACCATCTATGAGTTACAAGATCTCAAAAACCCCTCTCATGTTACATACTTGGACAAGAATGAGAGAAGATATTGGCCCATGGCTGAATTAGAGAGAGCTAGGTTGAAATATCAGAACATTTTTGTATTCCCACCTAGGGATCAAGCCACTACTTCGCAAAATCCCCAAGGCACTCACCAACATTCGTCTTATCAGCATTCAGGGTAGACACAACAATAGAGCATTTCGATTAGACCCCAAGTCCAGTTTGCTACACCTAGTGATAATCCCAACTATCGATCCCTTGCAAATGCAGAACCAAGAAATAGGATTCCTATTCCTGAGAGACCACCAATAGGAAAAGATCCAGGCATACCAATAGGATGACCAATTTTCCCTGTAATGCCAAGACCGCCTGAACTTGGAAGAAGACTAAGACCAATTCAAGTTGCCAAATGCATGAGAAGCCACTACGATGGTTCTTGTGAGCCATATAATCACATTGTTGAATTCAAGCAAGTGGTGAGAGTTGAACAAGTAGAAGACTTCTTGATCCAATATGAATCATTTGGCCTAACCCTTATAGTCACGGCCTTAGCATGGTTCCAACCCTTAGATCCTAATAATTTTCAAAACATGGAACAAGTATATCAAGAATTGATTGAGGAATTCACCAAGATTGGAATAAAAAATAACTCTTCATCATTAATCCATAGTTTCAAATAGTCACCTACAGAATCAGTGAGGTTAGCAATGAGACGATTCAAGCAATATGTGGATAGGTGTCCTAGAAGAGAGACCCACTCAAAATAAAATGGTCTCATTATTCTTGGAAGGATTGGTGAATGGGTCATTGAGATCATTAGTATATGTGAAGAGAGTCCAAAGTTTACAAGAATGTATGAAGGAGTGTATCGATCTAGAGGATACTCTAGCAGAAGACTTAAAAATACCTCAAGGAAGTGTTAAGAGTGAGGATAGTGTTAACAGTACTTCCAATCCCAGGAACAGTGTAGAAGAGATAGCCGATTTAGTGGCTAAGAAGCTGAATGTTCAAGGACAGAGAAATTATCCCAACAACCCTATGAGAGTGCCTATGCTCAAGAGATGCGTTCACTGTGGAGGCGACCACCCTTCTCACATGTGCAATAGGGGAGTAGTCCCACCACCTCCTTATGCCTATAACATACCACCCACCCAGGGTCCAACTCATTAATGTAGCATAGAGCAAATGTACACAAATCACAGTATGGAGAATTGTCCTTACAATCGACAATCGAGACCTACACAACCACCATTTAGGCCTTATGGATACCCCTCGAGAGATCAAGGAGGAGAAGCCTATATATACCCCTCAGACCAATAGCAAGCACGTGCACCACGACCATATGCATATCAAGGATACAATCAACCTCAACCAGTGCTAAGACAACAACCATCTCACCCTCAGAATGTTGTCCCAGTGAAAATCGCTCAAATTGAAGAGAGTCCTGAAAGAGCAATAGTACCAGCCACCCCATTGACTAGTACTGAGACTTATGATCAATCTTATGACCTTAGTCAGGGAAGTTATTCTGCTTATGAAAATACTATGACTGAGTATGGACAATACTATGGATCATGTACATATGGATCGGATGGTTATGAAAGCTCTTACGGATATGATATGGACTATGTGTCATTAATGTACACTGCTCCTAGAGCTTCAGTACCACTGCGGCCAATGAATAGACCACCTACCCTTAGAAGACCATGTTATAGATGCGGAGGTGATCACTTTATCAGAGTGTACATTGCCTAACCCACCACCACCTCAAAGAGTTTGGGAAGGTTACTGCAGTGATTGTGGCAAGGAACACCTTTTTAGGGATTGCCCTAAAAATCCCAATAAAATCAATCCCAGAGCTAATTTTTGAGGTTAGCTTGTTGTAGATTTGAACTTGTATGAGAACTCATTTGCAATAGAAGTTACTCCATTGTCTCTCGCTCTTTGTTCTTGCCTTGTGTGCGCGTATGTGTATGTGTGTGCATGTTAGTGTGCTTCTCACTCACACACTTGTGCCATCACTTGTTCGAGGTCTTCATACCATCCTCTTGTCTTCCCGGATTAACATTAAAGGAGGTGCTACTCATCACTAAGCTACACCAAATTTTGGCGCCATTGCCGGGGAGCGAGCTTTGAGGACGAGCGTGTGATGGTAATACGTAGAGTTGTGACATTGGCGTTGTAGGTAATTTCTTTACTTTTCCTTATTTTTTCTCTTTCTTACTTCACCATCATCATCACCATCATCATCCTCACCATCTCCCACCTCCATCTCCATCATCGCAAAAAATTTCAGTTTTTTGGTCATATCACCCTTCCCATACCATTTCCCCTCATTTCACTTGTGAGAGAGAGTGAGAGAGCATTTGCGTGCTTGTGCTTTTGTGTGTTTTTTGAGATTTTCCGTAGGAATCAGTATCCCCAGCAGCTGCACCAGCTTCAACAAGTACAAATTTTTGACTGTGCAGGTCTCGAGGCGTTGTTCCCTGTCAATCGCGACCGACAAAAAAATTGATCAATTTGATAAACTAAGTGCATAAACATGATGTGTAGGCCTAGAGGAGCCCAAACGTGTGTTTGAAATTTTATTATGCCTCTGTTTTCTGTCAATATCGATCAACCCATCAATCACGATCGACAAACGACGACGGACACTTGCCGACTCATCTCTCAATCACGACTGATACGTCGATCGCGATCGACAGAGTCAACAACTGTTTGACCATGATCGATAGAGCCTTTGCGTGCCACGTGTCAATCGTGATCGACCCATCAATCGCAACTGACAGCCTCGACAGACCTGTCAATCATGATTGACCCAATCAATGATTGTTTGACCACGACTGATTGAAATTGCAGGCCACGTGTCAATCGTGATTGACCCATGAATCGTGATCGATAACCACGATGGACCCGAGCAAATTCAGCATTTTTTAGGGCAAGAGATATTTGGTCTATTTTTTTGCTAATATTTGGGAAACATTAAGGGTTATCAGAGCATTGTGAGGCCGCTATGCACATAATTTGAGAAATCATGTTTGCCTGTTAGCCTGTTTTAACCCTGTTTTAGCCCTAGAACCCTGAACTGGCATAACTTTCTCATACGAAATCCGTTTGCTATGATTTTGGGTTTGTTGGAAAGCTCGTGGGGAGTACTAGTATTTTGATTATTAGATATAGTATTTTGAAGTTGATCATACCCCAGGGGAAGAAAATTGAGGGGTCTTTAGAATTTTTTTCCATAAAGACCAAAGGACAATTGGATCTCTGAATTGGATGAATGAACATGGTCTGTTGTGTCAATTGAATTTAAATCTTGAGCTAACTTTGGGACTATTACAGGTCCATTGAGAGCATCGAAGGGCATTCTAAGCAAGAGTAAGTGCAAGCTTGGGAACATGCTTCCTGGGCACACAAGGGCAACCAAGGAGAGAAACTAAAGGTTGGAAATTATCAACACCCTCTGTCAATTCCTAGATAGGCTAAGTATGGATAAAGGTTTTGATCAATTAGGGTTACGTTAAGCATGACCAAGTCCAAGAACTCTAATCACTCAAGTGCAAGTACAAAGAAATTACATTTGCGAAGCAACCTAAGGGAAAAGAATTTAAATGAAGCAACCAAACTCAAGTACGATAAAACCTAAGTGTTACTTGTGACGAAGATTGATTGGACAAAAAGTGACATCCTAAGAAAAATTAAAAAGAACAAGTGATTAATACAAATTGATATGCAACGAGGTTGTACTTGGGAAAATTGGGGCTATTCAATTAGGCATATGAACCTTAGATCAGGATGACACCTAGGGAGAGATAGACAGAGTCTTAGGTCTTCAGAGGCTAGTGTTAATCATACTGCTATGTCTTGGGCCCAACAGTTGAGTCATTATTCGCACTACCCTAGCTCTGAAACTAGCGAGTCCGAGATGTCTCATGGTATGGAGAGACCTGTGAAGAGATGGATAGGTATGTGTTGAAGATGAAGAGGTGTTGCAAAATCTTTGCTCTACACCAGCCAAATGAACTCCAGGAGTAGATGGTGGGCCCTTTTAGCTTGCCAATGGATGTATTAGACACCCTATGTACCTTGGAAGATCACTCTCAAAAAGATAGATCAAAACAGATAAGTTGGAGTTAGCTCAGAGGTGAAAACTTGCTATTCTTGGTTGATACACCTGTCCAGTGTTTTACATATTTCTCTGAGCACAGCAATAATTAGATTAATTCCTCTTGGGGAAGGCTAGGTAGCTTAAAGAGCTAACTTTAGAGAGTAATCTCATCAAAAATAACAAACCACACACTGAGAATGACTTTTAACAAGTGATGACATCATCCCGATTTTCACGGGCTGCTACAGAAATAGACCAGTGAGTAGAAAAATTAACATAACTCAAGATGTAAGAATCCAATGATCATGAAAATTTTTATGCTTATACTAGACAGTAAGCTGAATCCAACAAACTTGAAATCACTGAATTTGGATGAGTAAACACTGAGAAATGACTCTGACAAGATGACTGAAAAAGTCGGGTACCTGACAGAGAAGTGAAGATGAACATACCCTGTTGACTTCAAATGAACATAACTGAAGATTCCAACATCCAAATGACATGAAAATTTGTGAGCATATAGTAGACTTTATAGAGCTAACTTTACCAAGTTAAATCACTAAAAATGATGAACCAAGTGCAGAGAAACAATCTCTGCAAGCTGACTGAGAAAAACTGAAGTAATGGCAGTGAGTAGTACACATCACAAGAACATGGAAAGATGAACTCAAATAATCATGAAAATGAAAGTATATTGCTTGTACAATACAATGACTTACTGATACATATGTGTGCCTTGTAATCACACCTTGATATGGCATAAAGCTCAGCTCTTGGAGGTCTTCACATAGGTCTCTCTCACCATGACTAAAACTGCCATCTATTTATAGTTGAGTTTGGGAGGCTAACTTCCCTCAATCACTCTCCAATCAATCAATGATTGATTTGATTCTCTACCTACCACAAATCACGAATTCGTGGCTCCTCTTTCCATTCTTGATCATGTGGGCTCAACCACTTAAGATTCTCTTACTTTTACATTAAGTAAACTCTTCAAAAGTTACAAGAGGTAGTTCACAAGTGAACTTTACATAGTCTTCATTTTGAAGCTTCTTTAATGACTTTGTGAGACTCAAGCCAATACTTAGGCTTGTCATAGACTTGCTCCAACAAGACCCACAGGAAGTTCAGGCATGCCATACTTACAAAGGGTCGAAGGTCCTTACAAGACGCAACTGGAATACCTTAGGACCAACCGATTAGGTGCTTGCATCTATGAGGACGGCCTAGGAAGATCTGTGGTCCAGATTAAAAACCCAGATCAACCCATTGGACTAGAGCATCCAGCAGTCAAGTTTGAGAATGGAGCATACCTCGACAAAGAAGGAACCATGTATGTGGTCACCACCTACCTAGATAGGACAGATGAATTTGGTAATGTCAGCCCAGAATAGACATAGGTGACCTAGAGCAAGGGAACATAGGTGGAGAGCCTAGAACCCCTCGAGGCAAATCAGTCCTCACTAGAATTATCACGCTAGAATGGGTTCCCCAAGACAATAAGAGCATAGACCTACTTCTAAACCGAGAGACTGACAAAGCCTTTTGGAGGTATAAGCCTAATCAGCCGAATGAGGTAGGAACAATCACGATCTATGAGTTCAAAGATCCTGATAGCCCAGGCAAAGTGACCTATTAGACAATACTTCCGAGAGAATCTTTGTGGTCTCAAAACATGGTAGGCATGCCTACACTTGGAAGGGCGAATTTATTTTTCCCCAACCAAGATCTAATGTCTCGTATGGTCACCAAGGAGCTGGAACATCCCAAGCTCATGGAGCTCATAGGGACAGAAGTAGAGAAAGGCTAGAGGTAAGTTTTGCCAACCCCTTGGGAAGAGAAAGGATGAGAACAAAGATGGATAGAGTGGAAACCGAGAGACCTAGAGCCCCAAGAAACCAAAGAAATGCGGATGATTTTCCTTTTCCAAGGCCTAGAGAACACACCAGGACCTTGAGGCCAACCCAGTTGGTTAAGTCCATGAAGAATGTCCATGAAGAATTACTTCGATGGCACTAGAGACCCATACGATCATGTGACCGAGTTTAGGCAAGTCTTGAAAGCTGAACAAGTTGAGGACCTGTTCACACAATACAATGCCTTTGGTCTAACCCTTAGGAACACCGCCCTTACGTGGTTTCAACCACTAAATGAGAGACACTTCAAGAACATAGAACAACTTCTAGAGGCTTTCATTACCAAATTCTATAAGAGTGGCATAAGGCATAATACTTCCTCACTGATTCACAGCTTCAAGCAGACACCTCAAGAGACCGTGAGACTTGCAAGAAGAAGGTTTAGGCAATACATAGAGAGATGTCCTATTCTTGAGTTATCCACACTAGCCAAACAGGTGGCTTTATTCCTAGATGGATTGGTAAGTACCAAACTGAGATCATATGTACTTGAAGGACCCTAGGACCATAGAAGAGTGTGTACGCATGTGCATTGACATTGAAGATAACCTAGGAGAGGAGTTAGAGCTTTCAAAAATCTACAAAGATTCAGATAGCTCTACCAGCATCTTTTCTAAACAATCCACGTCTATTGAGGAACTCGCAAAGAAGGTAGCTCAGAAGCTAGGTGTCTCAAGCAAACAAATACCTTGATTTACCCAAGTGAGGCAATGCTATACTTGTGGTGGTGACCATATGGTGAACGTATGTCCCATTATGGCTCAACCCCAAGTGAATCCTAGTAGCCAATATTGCACCATAGAACAGAGGTACACCAATCACACCACGTAAGATTGCCCATACGATAAGCAAGAAATTGGAAAATGTACCCACAACCATACCGTCAACAAGGAAGATACCAAAACCAGTACCCACCTCAACAATATGGCAGACCACAGCAACCCTATCAGCAACCCTACCAAACCCAACAAAGGCCTCAGCCTGTGTTAGCTCATCAACCTCCAACCCCATCCAATGTGATTCCAGTGAAATACGCGGCTGCAAAAGAGAATTTGAATAGATCCATAATGCCAATTACACCATTGCTTCCAGAAAGCAACCCTAGTGATCATAGTTTTGACTCTACTCACGTTGATAGCCCACAAGCTTACTATTTGCAGTCACCTAAGCATAATGAGTCTTATTCTAAGGAATTGAGTGAACCAAGTTGGGATCCAGAGTATGCAAATGCCATGTACGCAAATCCCAACCCTAGACTTCAACCTAGGCAAGTAAGACTCCCATTTCCTAGAGGACCCTGCTATAGATGTCAGGGAGATCACCTCATTCATGATTGTCCACTCCCTGCCCCTACACAACCCCAATCGGTGACAATTCAAGGCTTTTGTCAAGATTGCGAAAAGGAGAATCTCTTACGAGATTGCCCAAAGAACCCCAATAATGTGCCAAAAATCACTCTTATCAATGTTATTGGGTTAGTAGTAGACTCTACAGGAAGTGTCACTTCCACTGCACCAGTGCAAGTGGTTACTAGAGCTCAGGATTTGTAGCAGAACCAAAGTTTAGGCCAAGAAAAGAGTGACGAGGTTAGTGAAACTGAGAGCATAACCAAGAAACGGACAAGAGCTTGGAAAGATAGTTGAGAAAGGATGAAAAGACAATGGTTTAAGAAGATGAGTGAATTAGAAGAGAGCATAAGGGAAACAAAAGCCAAAATTATTGAACTCACCTCTCAAACACACTCTCACATACCACCACCACCTTCATCCCTACCACCTTCCAACCCACAACATACAACTCCACCACCCCCTAGAGTAGGATCAGTATTAGTTGATCCCACTCTAGAGGACATAGACATGATGCTTAAAGCATATCAGGCCAGAATCCAAGAAGGGCCAAATGTGACAGATCATGACAAATGTTACCCTAGAGCTGATTTAGAGATAGAGAGAACCAAGCTTTGTGCTAAAATGGTAGCGTTGGCTCAGACCATGTTTGAAGCCAGTTGCCTCTTCAACTACTCTTGCTCAGCTAAGGCACAGTTGCATTTTGATGGACTGTTGGAGAAGTTGGAGAGCATAATTGCAAGATCAGATAAGGAAGCCATCTCCCAAGGAAGAGCCAAGGCAAGCGAAGGAATAAGCATTCCTCCCCAGGAAGCTTATGTGCCTAATTCCACTGAGCCAGACACCTCATCTTCGATGAATAGGTATTCACCAGAGTTCCTTCGAGAGATTCAAGAAGAGAAATGTGCTAAAGAAAGTGAAGTCCCTCCTCCCATTGAACATGTGGATGACGCACATGATCAATCCCCACAAGACATTCCTTCTATTTATGAAGAGCAGGAGAGTGCCCAATCTCAGGAGAAATTAGACTTTGAGTCTATTTCCTTACAGGAACTACCCCATTTCACAGGCCCATGGGAAACTACGTCTACTTGTATGAGAGCTCCCACGGTCATGGTAAGAAACGAAGACTCAGTCATACCTAGGAACACAGAGGTAGTGAAAAACACTAAAGTGCAGTGCAACCTCACTTTAGAAGAGCTACTCAAAGTTAGGCATGAACTATGGAAACATGTAGCCAATCAAGTGCCAGAAGTAGCAAAACCTCGTTCCCAAGTAGGATCTCATTGCACAGTGCCAGAAATACCCTTGAACAAGATAGGAAACATAAGTGAAGGAGAAGAGGGAAACACCTATCTTCCAATTACTCATCAAGGATACACAAACAAGGCGATTTTGGACTCAAGAGCAGGAGTTGCAATTGCCACCACTTCCCTATGGAAACGTTGGGGCAAGCCAACACTTAGGCCAACGAGAATGAAATTGCAGATGGCCGATGGTCACATAGAAAGACCTTTAGGATTGCTAGAAGGAATGACTACATGTGGTGTGGAGTTTGAGCATACTTTTGCTATATGTGACTTTAGCAAAAATCATGCCTATGAGATGATTTTGGGAAGACCATTTATGCGACAGTTGTAAGTGCTACAAGATTGGGGAACCAATTCTTTGTACTTGCAACACTTAGGTGTCAAGACCAAAGTTAATCTCAAGGATTACTCTCATAGAGATGTCCTTCCCATCCAATGGAACCCCATCCACAGAGCCAAAGATGATACTGAGTTAGTGCATTCCATAGGATCAGGATCCTCATGCATGCATGAAGACACGCACTTGTGGATGTGTAAAGTAGCAGTAGAAGAAGAGAAGAGAGAAAAAGCTAGAGAGATAGGTGCGAAGGAAACCCATAGATCAATTCAAGACCCAACCTATGCGCCTGTAGTATTTCCTGACGAAGAATTTGAACCTCATGCTTGGGCAGAGATTCTAGCAACAATGGATGTAGCCATCAATGAAGAACAATGGACACCCCACTCTGATGAGGATGGCTATGACATTTCAGTCTTCTCAATAGAGCCAATCATGGGTGATTCAGTGATTGAAGAATGTGAACCTAGTACTGATGCATTCGAGGATGCAAGTGACTCAGATCTAGAGTCAATCATTATGGACCCACCTTTTGCATCAGATGAAAAATACTTCTATGAAGTAGAAGCTTACCCTTAGAGGCACGGAGAAATTACGAATCATGTGAGGTTAACCACACAAGTGACCACCAAGAGTGAAGGCAAGAAAAGAAAGAAGAGAGAAGTCACACAAGAGGAAGAAGAATCTTTGTTTGAGGTCCCCGAAAACTTTAAGAAGTATGAAATAGATGATCGCAGTGCCATGATAAGAATGCCCAAACACAAGGCACAATCCAAAGAGGCCTATGATAACAAAGAAACCACCAAAAAAATAGTTGTAGCCATAGAAGAAGGAGAGGAGAGATGCACTTAGATAGGACATGACCTGACAGAAGAAGAAGAGCACGAGTTGATAACCTTGTTAAGAGAATACAAAGATGTATTCGCTTGGAGTTACAAGGACTTGAAAGGTGTAGATCCTGACATATGCTCACACACTATCCCCATGACTTCAGATGCCAAACCCTCTAAGCAAAAGCCATACACATATAATGACAATTATGCTGCCAAGATCAAAGAAGAGATAGATCGCTTGGTTGAAGCTGGATTCATCTATGAAATTGAGCACACTGAGTGGGTATCTCCCATTGTAGTTGTGCCCAAAAAGAATGGAAAGTTACATGTGTGCATTAATTTGAAGAAAGTTAATGCAGCCACCATTCGAGATAACTATCCGCTTTGGATCACTGAGCATCTCCTGGAAAGAGTGGCAGGCAAGGAGGTATATAGTTTTCTTGATGGCTTCTCTGGCTACAATCAAGTGGCCATAGCCCCAGAACATCAGCATAAGATAGCTTTTGCCATAGAGTGGACATATTTTCCTTTCGAGTAATGCCATTTGGGCTTACCAATGCTCCTGCAACCTTCCAAAGACTGATGTGCCATGTGTTTAAAGAATCTTTGAGAAAGAATTTGGAAGTCTATGTTGATGATCTCTCTACTCATTCCAACATTAGACAGACCCATATACCTGAACTCAGACAAATCTTTGATAAATGTAGAGAGTATCAAGTCTTCTTGAACCCAGAAAAGTGTGTTTTCATGGTCAGACAAGGCAAGATTCTAGGACACATAGTGTCAAAATGGCATATCCATGGATGAGGAGAAAGTGAAAGCTATAGCAGAGCTACCTAGGCCAAAGAATGTCAAGGAAGTGCAAGCTTTCATGGGGCATTGTGGTTATTAGTGACGTTTTATACACATGTATACCATCATTGCAAAGCCTTTGTATGGACTTTTGACTAACTTTGAGTGGACTGAAGAATGTGAAAACTCCTTCAATGAGCTTAAACGGCGATTATGTTCAGCACCAATTCTGACCACACCTGATTGGAATAAGCCGTTTCATGTTCACGTAGATGCATCCAATTATGCTATTGGATGTGTGCTAGCACAACCTACTGGCAAAGATAATATGGATCTTCCAATTGCCTATGCTAGTAGACAGTTGAATCCAGCTGAACGAAACTATACGACCACTGAACGAGAAGGATTAGGCATGGTATATGCGGTTAAAAGTTTAGGCATTGTTTGCTTGCAAATAAATTTAAATTTTTTACTGACCATCAAGCATTGTTATATCTCATAAACAAGCCATGCAACATAGGAAGATTAGTGAGATGGTTCCTCTTACTAATGGAATATGACTTTGAAGTGGTGGTGAGGAAAGGCAAAACTCACTTGAGAGCAAACCACCTCTCCCGACTTACATCCGGAGAGGCCCCACAAGGAGTATCAGATGACTTTCCTGATGCTTACTTGTTTAATTTGGAAGTCATACCACAATGGGCCAAGACCTTAGTGCCAGTACTGACATATGGGCCTAAACATCCAGTAGTAAACACTCAAGATAGGGAGGTAGTAAAGGCCCAAAAGTACCATATCATGGTAGGGAGCATGTACAAGTACACGGATCAAGGAATATTATCTTGTTGTGTGGAAGAGGATGAGTACGCAAAATGGTTGCAATTAGCACATGTGGGTGCATTAGAGCAACACTACTCAAGGCAAAGAACTTTATAGACACTAAGGAGACTCGGAGTGCACTGGCCAACTATGGAAGCAGATGTCCATAAGTTGTGTAAGGAATGCCTAGTCTGTTGTATTAGACCACCTGTAAAGCACGCTACAATGTACCAAATGTCTCTAATACCAGATTGGAGTGAATCATTAGCAACCTTCTTGAGGACGAAAACATTCCCTCAAGATATGACCCTGGCTAGGCAGAGAAGCTTAGAACAAGAAGCTTTAGACTACTCACTCATTGGAGATAACTTATACAAGCATGGTAAATGTCCATGAGAGTGAATATCTTAAGATCTTTGAAACTACTCACCAAGGTGTGGTAGGAGGACATTTTGGACCAGATCGGGTGATCAAGGCTATACTATTTGCAGGTCTTTCGTGGCCAACCCTTCACATGGATGCACATACCTATGTGAAGAGGTGTGACGTATGTCAGCGAATTCAGTATCCTATACGCAAGGATGAGATGCCATTGAAACCTATGATGGGTGGACATGTATTCTCTAAGTGGGGAATAGACTTTGTCGGTCCTATTAATCCCCCAGCTAAGGGTTCACATGCTAAATATATCATTGTGGACACAGACTATCTAACCAAGTGGGTAGAAGTAAAAGCCACCACCAAAAACGATGCTCAAACGATAGCTAAGTTCTTATTTGAGAACGTGTTCACAAGATACGGGCTACCTATAGAGCTAGTAAGTGATAGAGGCACTCACTTCTTGAATGAAGTCATTGAAAATCTTCTTCAAGAGTTCTTAGTGATACACAAGAAGTCTGCCCCTTATCATCCACAAGCTAATGGCCAGGATGAAAGCACAAATAAGATTCTATGCAATGTGCTCACCAAATTAGTGAATAATAAATGCTCTGATTGGGAAAAACAGCTACACCACGCTGTTTGGGCATACCGAGTTGCCTATAAAACAGTACTCCAAGCCACACCCTTTCAGATGGTGTTTGGCCAAAATGCAGTGCTACCACTAGACTTCTTGATACCTACATTGAAAGTAGCACAAGACCATGACTGGACAGGCCATGAGCTCTCCTCTAGAATCTTTGATGCACATGTGAAGGATAAGCGCTTGAAAGCAAGAGACCTAGTTTTAGTTTACACTTTGAAGCAACAGGCACGGAAATTAGAGAAGAGAGGCTATGGACCAATGATTATCAATAGGATCTCCAAAAGTGGAGCAATTCAACTAGCTACTCTAGAAGGAAACATCCTACCAAGTTACATCAGTGGATGCAGAGTCAAGTTATATCAGGAACCCCTCATGAAAGAGATGTTAAATCGACTCAATACTGCAAAGAGACATAAAGAAGAGGAAAAGCGAATCCGAGAAGAAGCACAGGTAGAAGCATTGGAATGCATCCAAAGAATGAAATTAAGGAGACAGGGAAGAGATCAGCCTAGGACAGATGCCTATGCAGATCCAAGATATCATATGGCTATGTGTGAAGTCTCAGGTGTAAGTTCCAATAGAATTATTGACCGACACCCTTTTGTAACCGTACAAGCCTTGGTTGATTCAGGTGCAGGCACTAGTGCTGTTAAACTTTCTTACTATCGAGAATTAAACTTAAATGTCAATCTTGTAGAAGCATACCTCAAGAACCGTACAAGCCTTGGTTGATTCAGATGCAGCCACTAGTGCTGTTAAACTTTCTTACTATCGAGAATTAAACTTAAATGTCAATCTTGTAGAAGCATACCTCATAGGATTGGGAGGTGTGGAAACCCCTTGCATGGGCGAGGTGGAACTTCCCCTCTACATCCAAGATGTTCTTATGAACGTTAAGGTGCTAGTGTGTCAAGACGAGGATCTCACTGAACCTCTTGTCTTGGGTCAAGACTGGATCTATGATCATGTAGTCAACCTAAACCTAAGAAGTGGACTTCTTCAGGTCTGGGTAAATCAAAACCGCATTGCACTTGAGTTAGAAAATGAAGCACTCAGGGAACTAGGAAAGGCACAAACTCCTGGTCCTTCCAAGAGTACACATGAAGATGATGATGCTATTCTTGTCCAAAACTATGTGCTGTAGAGGGATGATTGTCTCAACAAAGAAGTCAAGGATATGATGGAACTCCCTTCTTTTCCAAAGGCCATAGGGATATGACAACCAAAGGTAGATCAAATGCAGAGGAAGCAGATGACCTATGCTCAAAGCCAAAAGAAAGTACGAAGCATAGTGTCTCAGCCACCAAAACAAGTGTGGGTGTGAAAAGGTGACCAACCTGTTGCGGTCTAGTCACAACCACTAGCTCAACTTCATATTAGTGATCAATGACAGGACACTAATAAGAAGTCTTTCAAAAATTCTTATACGAAAGTGAAGTCTATCTGGGTACCCAAGAAGTCGATGAAGGATGACCCACAATCAAGACAAATTTGAGTGCCTAAGGCTTGCTTGAGGGCTCAACTAGCCACACATAAACCACACCATGTATGGCATGATTCACTCACTCAAACAACTGATATCAACTCTTATTCGACATGCACAAACACATATCCACCCCTAAGCACGAGCAGAAGCACTTGTAAATGGGTCTCTAAAAGGCCTCCCATGGCCCACCAACAATCATATTGTAAAACCATGCATTTCATTTGGTGACCAAAAACTTGTAATAAACCCCCTGACCCCAAATTTGCAAATTCACCTCCATGTACTAACTGCATCATCCTCACACCACATCCTTCCACTTAGCTCATAGGACTATTCATCACTAACTACACACACACAATTATCAAGCACCAACTGACCCACTAACTTGTCACGATGCCTCATGTTAATGTTGTAACAGGGACAAACTGGCATCTCTTGTCCACTACAATGTTAACATGTGTTTCTATATCCTCACAGAATCGACAGGCAGTAACATGGCAGAAGAAGGAGGTACCAGTTCCCAGGCGGGGTCCAACGCCCAAATAGTGGACATTGAAATTCTCTTCCTTGAACCACAACTCCCCGAGAGGCCTCAAGAACTCAGAACTGTGCATGTACTTCCCATTCAGGACCCTTCGCAGGGACACACTTCTCAAGTAGGCAAACATGCACATTGCTTCAGCGATGTCGCAGGTCCATTGGGTGAGGGCACCTACTTTTGGGAAGAAAAAATTGAATTTAATGGCAAATGGTAAAGATACCATTTCTTTACCCGTGAATTTGAGAAGTATCAGGATGCATAAGTAATGAGATCTGTATGGACCAAAGGGGGCTTGGATAGCTACTTTAGGGCACTCTTACCTAAGCCTGATTTCCTGCATTGCTCCTACCTGATCAGTACCATCACCCCTAGCCGAGCCAAGGGAGGCGATAGTACCTTTGTGCTCCCGTCATTAACACCAGACCATGAACTAAAAAGATTTAAACTCACCCTCAACTTAGTACGAGAGGCCCTGGATATGAAGGGTATGCACATCCCCACAGAGAAAGAAACATTGATCCCTAGGAGAATGAAGCACAAAGATCTCAACAAGCTAAAAGATATGGTAGCTATGATGCCGACCATCGCCCTCCACCTACGCACGATCATGCAACACTTCGCCTTCCCAGCTCAAGAATGCTTCACTATGCCACCAAAAAGAATCTGGTTCAGCTTGTACTTGGCAGAGACAGAAAATCTCACAATCAATCTACCCCACTAGATCATAGATCAAATCCACTTAGCACATCAACGCTAGAATAAGAAACATAAGAATGTGCTTCATGGATGCTGTGCACTAATGAGAATCATTTACAGGTGCTTAGCTTATGATGTGCCTATTCAACAAGCACTAGTGTGGTCCAGAGCTCTAGAATTTCAGAGAAGGCCATCAACAATAGGGCCACCATCTAAGAAAATGAGAGGAGCAGTCCAACTACCATGTGCACCGACAAGGGGTGCCACCTTCAACGCCACCTCAAACAAGATGTGTCCGTCCATTTACTATTCGTTTACCCAGGCTAAGTGCAAAAGGGCCCAGTCTTGTTTTCCCTCCGATCCCCTCCGACTTGGAGTTCCCACAGGACTACACTCTAGATGATTTAACAGATGAAGAAATAGCCAGTATGATTAATGAGGATAATCTTGAGACGGAGGAAGCTCAGACCCGAGGACCACAATCAACCACAGGGACTTCAGCTCCTACCCAACCTAAAGTAGTGGAAGTAGATGAAGATGAAGAAGAGACTGAAGAGGAAGCAGACGAGGAGCACGACCAAGAGCACAAAGACACTTCCAAACTAGCGAGTACCCCAGCTTATACTGCTAGATAAAAAGATTGTATGAGACTATGGAAAGAGTACAGGAACATCATAAATTGTCACTAGAAATAGGGAAGATGCTAATAAGTCAAATGTTAGCAGAACAAGGGGTCGACGACCAATTTATTGAGTCTCTGAACCTTCACGCAGATGCGCTTGGCCTGGATGAAGCCATTCATTCAGCTCTCGCCTACATTCATTGCTTTGAGCAACGAGTGCCTACCTGCCCCCTTCGCTCCGGAAAGCAAATTCACATAGATGTATCAGCACCAGGAGATACCACACAGACGGAAGAACATCATGAGGCACCACCATCACCACACTCCTCACCTCTCACTGCACAATTCACTTCTCCCCATGACATGACCACCCCAACTTCCACAATCACCACATATGTTATGGGAATTCCTCTCTCTTTAGGCACCCATCTTGGAGGGGTTACTACGCCCACCTTCACAACACTATTCACGAACATCACATCCACCCCACCCACTGTCCCCATCTACACGGTCACACACACTTTTGACACCATGGAAACATCAGCAACCATAGCACCACTCCCTCCCCCGACACTACCACAATCTCCCATACCTTGTCCCCCCACATCACCTCTTGAGTCCACTTCATTCACGGTCCCTTTCCCCTTCCCCATTCCCCCTGCATCCTCCACTTTCCTAGCATTCCAAAATGTAAATAATATGTTTTTTACATTACATCAATGTGTATCAGCTGCAGAATGAATATCAGACTCTAGAAGATCACCATCATCAAATAACTACGGACCACCAACAATTGCAAAGGCGGCTTGCGACCATAGAAGAAGAAAACGTTAACCTTAATCAACATTATACTATGCTCGAACATGCCCACCAGACTTATTGGAAGCTCCCCAACAATCCGAATCTTCCGAAGTTAAAAAATTAATAGCTTTACTTGAACTCTATCAATCAGAAAATGTCAAAGTCCGGTGCAACTTGACATTATTACGGAAGCACATGGCCACAGCCCTAGAAGAAAATAAACGACTTCAAAAGCAGAATGAAGAAAACCTAGAGGCAGAAATGGAAGGCTCCCCTCATGAGATCGACACAGAACAGTTTAAAGTAGTCCCTTCAGAGACGATGAAAACAATCCTGGAAAGCTATGATGATCTGCTAGAAGCACATGATGATATGGGAAAAGAATGAGATGCACTGCGCCGCCAGCTAAGGGAGCAAGAAGAACAACCCAAGGTCATAGAGTCGGCATCGACTTCAGAGGAGGTAAAGGTGCTAAAAGAGCATGTTGAAGAATTGCAAAGGAAGCTACTTGAGTATGAAAGACAACCCTCCCCAATTATCGAACCAAAAACAGAAGAACTGGTGCCCATAGAAGTGGATGAATCATATGAGGAACCTTATGTTCCTATGCCGATGCCGAGTGGCCAACAAACAGATGAAGGATTGGACACGCTTGAAGTGGAAGCCCCAGAATGGATGCAGATGCTCGAAAACACGGACAATACGCATGATGATAGAGTAGTGGTACAGATCGAGTCCATATCTAAGCTTGAGGACACTATTATAAAATCAGAATACTTCCGCCACATGTCTCATCACCGATGGATAGGCATGAACGACGATCAATATGTGCCCTATTGTGTGCTCTTAGCAGACTACAATGCAGAATTTCAACGATGATGTGGCTATGCTCCAACCTTTGCCACTCAATTCGGTCCCGACGATATACCTGAGAGCGCTACACAAGGATCCATCTTCCAACCTACCTGGCGGTTGCGTCTCCTTGAGACATACCCCGAAATGGTTCACACATGGAATAATATGCCACTATTCATCAAGTATAATCCATGCTATGCTCTCGTACTTAGAAGGCGCACATAGCCTGACTTTGTCATCATTGTGAAGAATGTTAAAGGCTATCCAGAGTGGCTCAATTATGTATACCTGGCACCACCACGGGGACCAGCTATAGTGGTATACATGATCTCCACCATCCGGCACTAAGGAGTTAGAGTGCGAAACATACTAGATGTGATGGCACAAATGTGCATGAAGATATTTGAATTAATGCTGGTCACATTCAGAACATTCAAAAACATTAAAGGCCCACATTTCTCAGGAGTCGGCTTCACCACAGGCAACTTAGACTTGGTGTATGACATGAGCACAACCCCCCCCCAATTAAGGTAATATATGCCTGGCACCCAAGAATAAAATACCTCCTAGCATGTTACAAACAAACTTTCGAGGAGATGTTCATCATAGGGTTCTAGGAATACCACTCTGAAATATTCGTACCCAGACCCTCACATCCCCTTCAACTCTTCACTGTGGAGAGGACCTTACACTTCAAGCAATTGTGCTTGCCACATACGGACGTTCCAGAGCCAGTAGATTGGGATGCCTTATTAACAGACTTAGCACGGGGGCTGCGGCTGGAAGAACATCACCTAGCTTCAGATGTGGTAGAATACTATGTCAAACGCTCAGCCAAACAAGGGTCTATCAGAGACGACAGACGAGAGAGAGGGGGGAGTGTTGGCAGTGGTCAGCACAGTCAAGGACTTACGAGACAAGGAAGCCAACAAAGAGAATCAGAACAAAGAGAAGGGCCAAGTAGGCAAAGCAGTCAACGGAGATCTGGCAAATAGGCCTATCATTTTTCATGAGTTAATATTTCCCAAATAATGATTGTAGTCACTCCACATCATTGTAAATATCATTTTTTATTATTCCTACTCCATTTTGTACAAGCCGAGGAGTCCTCAAGCTTGAGGAGTATTAGTAGTATTTATGCACCAATTTTCATAATTTTCAGAGCTCGTTTCAGCCTCCAAAATAGCCTTAGAACCTAATTTTTAACTAGGATGGACACTAGGTCTGGATAGGACCAAAGCTAGTCAAAAACTATAAATAGAGCTAGAGAGCTCATTTTTGAGGTTAGCTTGTTGTAGATTTGAACTTGTATGAGAACTCATTTGCAATAGAAGTTACTCCATGGTCTCTTGCTCTTTGTTCTTGCCTTGTGTGCACATGTGTGTGCATGTTAGTGTGCTTTTCACTCACACACTTGTGCCATCACTTGTTCGAGGTCTTCATACCATCCTCTTGTCTTTGTGGATTGACATTAAAGGAGGTGCTACTCATCACTGAGCTACAGAAAGTAAAGAAGAAGGATCGCTAATCCCTGAAGTAGCTGCGGAATGGCCTAGAGACTTGTGGGCAAGAGTCCAAGAAGATAGATGGAAGAAAAAAGAAGGAATTGAACCACCTTTTGAGGAGTTAGAAGCACTAGGTGAGCCCGAATTGTCAATCCCCGAATTAAACCCAGAAAGATCATCTCAACTTGACAACAACAAAGATGATGAAGATAGTGTGAATGTATTACCAAACTATATGGGGGATTATGAACATAACTCCGAATTATATCATGTTCCCTCAGTGAGGAGAAAGGAGAAAAATCCATCAGTCCAAACCTCTGACATAATACAACACCTTAAAAAAGTAAAAATCCCATGTACTCTGACTCTGGAAGAACTCTTGAAACTGAAGCCTCAATTGAGAGATAAATCACTAGCCAGTTAGAGACAAAGTCAGACAAGAGCAAGATGCGAGAGGAAGTAGCTACTGTTAAAATCCAAGTTGATAAAGTTGGAGATTTCAGTGAGGGAGATGAAGGAAATACATGCCTCCCTATCACTTATAGAGGATATACAACAAAAACCATATTAGATTCAGGAGCTGGAGTAGGAATTGCTACCAAAGAAATATGGGAGAAATAGGGAAAGCCAGCTTTACGACCGACCAGAATGAAGATTCAAATGGTAGATGGACACACGGAGCAACCCTTAGGATTATTCCAAAAAGCAGTATTTACCACTTGTGGAGTCGAATTCGAGCACACCTTAGCAATATGTCAATTTGAAAAGGCTAGCAATTATGAGATGATACTTGGAAGGCCTTTCATGAGACAGCTCAAGGTAGTGCAAGACTGGGGAAAAGACGTAGTGTACTTGCAGCATGGAGGAACAACAACTAGGATAAATATTCATACTTATACTTATCAAGATGTCCCTCCTCTACAATGGAACCTGATACATAACCAAGACGATAATTTATCCATTCATAGTGTAGGATCTAGTAGTCAACCATGGATGAACGAAGATACTCACCTATGGATGTGTAAGGCAGCTAAAAGGGAAGAAGAAAGGAGACAAAGATGGCAGCTAGGACAAGGAACATTTAGACCTGTAGAAGATCCTTCCTACATGCCTCAAATATTCTTAAATGAAGAATTTGAACCCCATGGTTGGATGGATATTTTAGCCACCTTGGACGTATGCATAAATGAAGAAGTAATAATTATGAATGAGTGCATAGATGAGGAAGGATATGATGTAAATCTATACATGGACATTCTCCAAGAAGCGGATGGAGAAGTAATTGAAAAAGAATGGAATGAAGATTACGAGAGCATAGAAATGGAACTGGAACCTATTGAGGAAGAAAGGAAAAGGAAGGAAGAGATTGAACCTAGTCTAGATGTGACTCAAGACGCGCTACAACCAATAATAGACGAACCAAACATAGAAAAAGAGAAAGAAGATAGCACACCTCAAGACCAATTCGAGGTAGCTAAGCATTTCAAGAAATATGATGTAGAGGAGAGAAAGATTGCTATTCAGATGCCAAAACGAGAAGCGCAACTAGGGATAGCATACGACAATAAAGAGTAGACCAAGAAGATTGTAGTAGCTATTGAAGAAGGAGAAGAGAGATGCACTTTCATAGGACAAGATGTCTCGCCGAAGGAAGAACATGAATTAATACAACTTATAAGAGAGTATCGAGATGTCTTTGCATGGACTTATAAGGACTTAAAAGGTGTAGATACTTCTATTTGTGCTCATAGAATCCCTATAACAATAGAAGCCAAGCCCTCCAAACAAAGACCATATACCTATAATGATGTTTATTCGGAAAAAATTAAGGAGGAGGTAGATAAATTATTGGATGCGGGGTTCATTTATGAAATTGAACGCACGGAATGGGTGTCACCTTTAGTGGTAGTACCAAAAAAGAATGGCAAATTAAGGGTATGCATTAACCTTAAAAAGGTAAATGCGGCCACCATATGGGATAGTTACCCATTACCCATCACACATCATCAGTTCGAAAGGGTTGCAGGTAAGGAAGCCTATAGCTTTCTTGACGGCTTCTCAGGATATAATCAAGTATTCGTTGCTCCTGAAGACCAACATAAGACAACTTTTGCAACCGAATGGGGAATCTATGAATTTAGGGTTATGCCTTTTGGTCTAACTAATGCCCCAACCACTTTCCAAAGATTGATGTGCCACGTGTTCAAGAAATTCTTGAGAAAAAGTATGGAGGTATACGTGGATGATTTATGTACCTATTCAACTATAGATCAGAACACATCCCAGAACTAAGAAAAATATTTTCCAAATGTCGTTAGTATAGAGTATGCCTTAATCCGGAAAAATGTGTCTTCATGGTTTGACAAGGAAAGATCTTAGGGCACATTGTCTCTAAGAATGGAATTTCCACTGATGAAGACAAAATCAAAGTAATTCTGGATTTGCCAAGACCAAAGACCGCTAGAGAAGTACAAGAATTTATGGGACATTGTGGATATTATCGTAGATTTATTCACATGTATGCCATAATTGCGAGGCTTCTTTATGGATTGTTGACTCAGTTTACTTGGACAGAAGATTGTGAACATGCGTTCAATGAATTAAAGAGTCACTTGAGCTCAGCTTCAATTTTAAAAGTACCAAATTGGAATAAACCATTTCATATTCATGTGGATGCCTCCAAGTTTGCAATTGGTTGCATCTTAGCACAGCCAGCAGATACCGAAAAGTTAGATCACCCTATAGCCTATGCTACTAGACAATTAAACCAAGCAGAGTGTAATTATACCACTACAAAACGAGAAGGCTTAGGAATGGTATACACAGTGAAGAAATTTAGAAACTACTTATTGGCAAACAAATTCAAATTTTTCATTGATCATCAGGTTCTATTGTATCTAGTCAATAAGTCATGTAATACCGAACGACTAGTACGATGGTTTCTATTGTTAATGGAATTTGATTTTGAATTAGTAGTCAAAAAAGGAAACACACACATCCGCGCTGATCACCTATCTAGGATGACACATGGAGAACCTCCCACAGGAGTGCCAGATGATTTTTCGGATACTTATCTTTTCAATCTGGAAGTATGTCCATGATGGGCTGAAAAATTGATTCCCATACTCACACATGGACCTCAACATAAGATCAATTGAGACAAGAGCCAAGAGTTATGGAGAACTAAAAATCTCCATATCATAGCTGGAAGCTTATACCACCAAGAGTCAAGTGGACCTCAAAATTGATTCCCATACTCACACATGGACCTCAACATAAAATTGATTCCCATACTCACACATGGACCTCAACATTGAGACAAGAGCCAGGAGTTATGGAAAACTAAAAATCTCCATATCATAGCTGGAAGCTTATACAAGCAAGAGTCAAGTGGATTACTTATGAGATGTGTAGAGGAAGACGAGCAAGAAATGTGGCTTCAAAAAGCACACATGAATCAATGGAAAACCCATCAAAGTATTAATGGAACCTAGCAAGAGCTTAAGAGATTAGGCATATATTGGCCAACCATGTAGAGGGATACACATAATTATGTCTCTACATGCCCCATTTATCAAGAAAGTGCGCCTGAAGAGAACTCTACTCTATGTTACTCTACAGTAGCACCTAGATGGAGTATGCCCCTAGTGAAATTCTTGAAAACACAAGAGTACCTAGAAGGAGCTAGTTTGGCAAGAAAGTGTGCCCTTGAGGAACAAAGCAAAGACTATGTACGCGTAGGTAAACACCTTTTCAAGAGAGGAAGGGATAACCAATTAAGAATGTGCATCCATGAAGATGAGTATATTCCAGTCTTGGAAATGACGCATAGAGGAGTTGTAGGAGGACACTTTTCTGTAGATAAAAGTGCAAAAATGATTCTCTTTGCTGGATTGTGGCGACCAACTCCATATCAAGATGCAGCCATATATGTCCAAAGATGTGATACTTGTCGACGAACAAAGTATCCTATTAGAAGAGATGAAATGTCATTAAGACCTATGATAAGTGTGAGAGCATTTACCAAATGGGGAATAGATTTTGTAGGACCTATTAGCCCACCAGCAAAAGGTTCCCATGCAGAATACATAATTGTAGCAACATACTACTTGACCAAATGGGTAGAAGCCAAGGCAACTAAGAAGAACGATGCAAGGACCATGGCTAAGTTTCTCTTTGAGAACATATTCACTAGATTTGATTGCCAATAGAACTCGTGAGTGATAGAGGAACACACTTCATCAATGAAGTGATAGAAGCCTTAATGAATGAATTCCTAGTGATTCACAAGAAATCAGCTCCTTATCACCCACAAGCCAATGGACATGCTGAGAGTTCAAACAAGAAATTGTGTACAGTCCTCACAAAGATTGTTAACAATGGAAAATCTGATTGGGACAAGCAATTACATCATGCTTTATGAGCATTCATAGTAGCATACAAAACACCTATATGAACTACTCCTTTTAATCTAGTGTACGGTCAGAATGCAATTTTGCCAATCGATTTCCTGTTCCTACTCTTAGAGTAGCATCGACCTATGAATGGACTGGACATGAGTTATCTAGTCAATTGGACCAAATTGAGACGCTACATGAAACTAGATTACAAGTGGTGGCAGGCATTCATGCTACAAAAAGGCGACAAAAGGCATACTTTGATGCTCATATTAAGGATAAAAAATTTAAGGAAGGAGATTTAGTCTTGGTTTATACTTTAAAGCAACATGCAAAGAAGCTGCAAAAAAGAGGATATGGCCCCTTGGTGATCAATCGCATATCAACTAGTGGAGCCATCAATTTAGCAACCCTAGATGGAGAAGTACTACCAAACTATATAAGTGGCTATCAAGTGAAGAAGTATTTAGAGCCATTAACAGAGGAGATGCTATCAAGACTTCTAACAGAAAGAAATAGACGAGAAGAAGACAAAAACGTATGCGAGGAAGCATGACAGGAAGCCCTAGAACGAATAAGGAAATGGAAGGAATGGATGAGAGAGAGGGATGAAAGATATCGGCTAGGAGAGGAGCCCATCCCAATGACTAATTTTAGAGTCTTAGAAAACCTAGGACATCAAGTCAGGCAACCATATTTGAACCTAGGAGTGGGAACAGAGGATTACCACTTGGTGGATGCCCTCATTGACATAGGAGCAGCTATCAACTACATCAGATCCTCTTTGACTCATCAGTTCAAAGCCCAATTACATCCAACCAAAGCACACCTGATTGGAATAAGAGGGAAGGTTACTGAATGCATAAGCGAGATTACCTTCATTGCACCTAGGAAATAACATGATGCAACAAAATGATCAAGATTTATTAGAAGAACTTGTGCTAGGCCAAGATTGGATATATGAATATGTGGTAACTATCCAACTAGCCTTGGGCTACATATCAACCAAGATAGGGCATCGCAAAGTATTCAGTTTATTAGAAGAACGACCTGTCAAAGCCACTTCTCTAGCTCTGAGAGATCAATTAATCATGCATGACGATGATTGTACATCTACCTCTAATGTGGAACCCCCACCTCCAAGCACCTCACCTATGTTTACACCAATTCTTAATCTCACACCCCCTCATGATCCATTGGACCTTTCTACTAACATCGTTTCCATGGAGAGCCCTGGCAAGGAATTGAGCACAAGAGCTACTAGTGAGAGTAATCAACCCAAACCTGCCCACATTAGAATATATCCCATTCAACGAACCAGATAGGCATGGATTCTGAAAGATCAAGTAGCAACATATCACCAAAAACAAAGCCATCACCTAGAAGGGAACCAACAACAGGTCAAGACTTCAAGCCAAGCTGGATCTCAAGGTCTACAGAAGATTGTCCAATTATGGATCCCAAAGAAACTGATTGTTGCTCAACCCTTTAGAACGCAAATATGGATTCCCAAATCAACTGTGCCAACAATAAAAACTAAACTGAAAACACCACTACGAAAGAAGGATCCATCCAAAATAAAGTCAAAGGAGCAAGAAAGACGCGACAAATCAAAATTGCAGAAACAAAAGTACTCACTGAAAGCAACTCAAAGATATGAATGGATAGCAAAGAAGAATTAAAAAATGAGAGCTACAGAAAGCACAACAGGAGACAAAGATGCAGTCAAGAACAACAAAAAAAATTATCTTGGATACCCAAATCATGATCGTCATCTAGAAACCCGCCAGCAACTTCTTCTTGCACACATCTTGAGTTCCATATGTTGAGATATCAAGCTCAACATGTCAAGATCTAGGATGACACGTACCAGTTTTTTGCTTCTCTGACATGTATTGTGGTCACGCCGGTATATGTCAGGGATACTACATTGAGCTTTATTAGATTTATCTACTGAGAGTGATGGCACATTTGTCCTTGCCAGCTCACTCATTCGTGGAAATTAGGTTTTTCCTCATGTACTGATCTTTATATATTGCACTTGTTGTATTCTTGTTTTTAGGTCATTCTTGTACATTCCTTTTTATGTAATAGAAGAAGAAGAAGAAGATCATTCTTCCTTGCCTCAATCAGTGTGTGTGCTTCTCCTTGAGAGTGAGAGTGTGTGTGTGAGCTCTCTTCCTTATCTCCTTCCTCGTGACATGGTATTAGAGCAAGCGTAGCTATAGAGAGCTCGTGGAGAAGGCGACGGTGAAGAGTACGTAGCAAGGCATGGAAAAAACGCGATTCACAAATGACCTCCATTTGCTATGAAAATCGGCATGAAGGTAGATGACCTAAAAATAGTTTCGAGTGTTATCCCTTTAGGGTCACTCGTTTTTGTCATATCAAAGTTTCAGAGCCATCTCGACCTCTGTTTTGAGTTCGCAAGGTGGAGCACGCAAAAAAACCAGCTCAGTTTCAAAAATTGTAACTTGCATTGTGTTCGAAAATACTCATATATTCCATATCCACAATTTCAAGAGATTTTGTGTACTATTGATACATGAAAACTGTGTTTCTCTGAGATCAAACTGTCACGTCATAGTGCAACACTGTTCAAGCAGAAGTGCTGCTTGTAGTGTTTTGTAGTGTTGTGAATTGCTGCAGAAATGGCAAACGAAGATGGAATGAGTCATCTTATAAGCGATAAGCTGGAGAAGAACAACTTCCATGCTTGGAGATTCAGAATGACGAATTTCCTAATGGGAAAAGGCTATTGGGAGTACATCGAAGGAGAGAATGAAAATGCTCCGCAGTTACCAGAAAGGAATCGGACTGCAGATCAAGTAAGAGCATATGAGGAGTGGAATCAAGGAGCACAAAAGGTAATGTACTGGCTATCTGTTAGTATACAAGATATCATGATTGGACACATACAGGATGCCAAGACTCCAAAAGAGGCTTGGAACAGTTTGGTCATATTATATGAGACCAATACAAAGGCACAAAAATTGCAACTCAGGAACGAGCTGCATACATTAGAGAAGAAGAGCATGTCGGTAAGTGACTACACCTTGAAAATCAAAAGCATATGTGAATCACTTGCATCTATTGGCGTGAATGTAGATGACAATGATAAGGTGGAAGTGTGTCTTCGTGGTTTAGGAGATGCATATAAGCAGTTCAAAACTTCTATATAGACTAGGGAAAATATTCCGAATTTTGTTGATCTGGTATCTATGCTGATTATTGAAGAAAAGAATCTTGGTGAGGATTCAAAATCCCAAGGAAAATCTAGTTCTGAGCAGGTATTCTACTTTGGTAGAGGAAGAGGCAGAGGTAGAGGTTTTAGAAGTGGAAGAGGAAATAGTAACCAAGGCCAAAGTCAACAACAGAATCATGCAAGAGGAAGAGGACAATTTTGAGGCAAGGGGACCCAAAGAGGCCGTAGAAATTTCCAAAGAAATGATTCAAGTAATGACAGTAAAGGACGTTGGAATTGTGGTGAACCTGGTCACTTTGAACGTGATTGCAGGTTGAAGAATCAAAATAATAGAAGGCAACAGAATAACTATGCATCCACAAGTGCAGATGATTCTGAGAAGCTGTTCATGGTTCAACATCACATGATGAATACGATGTCTGCTGGTGTTTCAAAATCAAATGATAATGTCTAGTATGTTGATTCAGGTGCTTCAAATCACATGACCTGTCATGCGGAATGGTTTAGTACTTTGCAGAAATTGCCAGTTCCTAGATATGTTGAAACAGGTGATGACACATCACATCCTATTGAGCATACAGGAAACATAGCACTATCTATGGAGGATGGAAAGGTAAAACATCTTTCTCATGTGCTGCATGTTCCAAATATAACAAAGAATCTGGTTTCTGTTGGACAAATGATTGACAAGGGATTACAAGTCAGGTTCAATGCTGATGGATTATATGTAGAAGAGTACAAGCAGGATGGGCGATTGGTTGCCAAAGGAAACAAAGTGGGTAGGATGTTCACCTTAAATGTGAAGATTTCTGAAACGAATGCAGTCATGTTTGCAAAAGGTGCATGAGTTATTGTAGATATAGAGATGTGGCACAAACGGATTGGACATGCAAACTTGCAAAGGCTGAAATTGATGCAATCAAAGGAGATTGTCCATGGACTACCAAATTTCAAAGTTGCAGAAATGCAAAAGGTATGTGCAGCATGTCAATTTGGTAAATAGTCAAGAGCATCATTTCCACATGACAAGCATGTTAGTGAGAATGTACTAGAAGTAGTACATACAAATGTTTGGGGTCCAGCAAAGACCACATCTATGGGCGGTTGCAAGTTTTATGTTACTTTCATTGATGACCATACACACAAAGTATGGGTATATTTCATGAAAGAGAAGAGCGAGGTGTTCACTCACTTCCAAAATTTTAAAGCTATGGTGGAAATTCTTCCTTGCCTCAATCAGTGTGTGTGCTTCTCCTTAAGAGTGAGAGTGTGTGTGTGAGCTCTCTTCCTTATCTCCTTCTTCGTGACACCATACACCTTGAACGTGCATAATAGGGCCACATTACGAGGCCATGCATTCGGCACATAATTGTTCATCTACTTATTAGTGATGCACATTTCCCTCCAAGGGAATAGGAGAGCACTTGTACAATAACCTTAAGGAAAATAATTAAGATTCGACTACTCACTAACATTTTTGTTTTCTTTCAGTAAAAAAAAATAAGAGAAAAAAATATATATAAATGGAAAAAATCCCAGGTACTACCTTTCTCACACCCACGGGGGAAGGACAACACAAGTCACTTGGAGAACTCTTGGATTCATGGAGATTAGTTAGAAGTAAGTCATGCAACCACTTTTACATTGATTGTGGTGTGCTTTAGGTGTAGATGGCATCACTTGATTTAGAAGCTACGCAAGAGGAAGAGGTCTTGCTTCTTCCTTTGGAATCAATTACGAAGGCAAGAGGTCATTGGTTCCGTGAAGATCAACCGGTGGTAGACCTCGTCTTTTTGGCCACAATTAAGATTATGGACAAAGACCATCATTTTCCATTGGTATAACAGGATTTTTGAACTCTACAACATGGATTACCAAGCATTATGGAAGTATGGACAAGGGTAGGAATTGACACATTTTTATGACTTCCAATTTATTTACCGGATTTTCAACGATGTACTCAGGTAATGAACACAGTACAAACAGTAGTGGATATGCCCTCAGTACCAGAAGCTACAGTTTTGAATAAAATAGGAGAATGGAAACATGTTCGATTTATACATGAGCTCATCAACAAAGCTTTTGGATGGAATCAAGACGAACTAACAAATCTTAAACATGAATGTTACGATGCTAAAAAGAAGACTTTTATGGAAATCAACAGGATGGATATTGAAGAATCAGTCTATGTGGTGCATCAACATTTCTGTTTCCCACGCATGAATAGATATACAGCGCCTCAAAAGATTGTAGTTCAATTGCTATCTCATGCTATGAGGCAAATTAGGAACCAAGTTAACTTTACACCATACATACATGAACGTTTATTCGAAGCAAAGAAGAAATGGGACCATAAGAAATTTTGAAATGGAAGCTCTACCTTGATGCTATTGATCTATGAAGCACTAGAAATGAAGGAATGTCTGCGATTAATGCCGACCTCTATTGAAATGGCAAGGTATGTGAAGTCTGCAACAATTCCAAAGAAGAGGAAAGCATCCATATCCAGAGAGGAAGTGGGAACAAGTTTGAAAACTATGATGCGTAGAGCCAAGCGGAGTTAGAGAAGAAGAAGCACAGGAAACCCCACAATCAAAGTGAACACATCTATTACCAAGGGTCTCGTTAACTCAACCTCCTATAACACAAAGGGATCTATCAGTGGCTTTAGAAGAAACACATACTTACATGCAAGGTCAAATAAATCTTACTATTCAAGGACATCATGATACAGACAGTCCAGACATTTGCAAAAAAAGGATAAAAAAGCACACAACCCATCATAAGCCGCTCGATACAAGGAATTGGGGCTTAATGACTCAAGTTCTAATGACGAATCTATTCATGAACATAACACATTGGACACAGATATAAGGACTGAGATGAATGATGAAGAATGGATGGAGATTCATCAAATCCAAATCACCCCCGATAATCAAAACCCACAAGTACAAAATCACAAAGCACCATATGAAGAAAGGCACATCATCCAATTGAATACACAATCCAAGATCAGTGTAAAAGAAGCATCTACACCAAAAACAAATGTGGTACCACCCATCAAGGACGAGTTGCAAAGGAACCTCGAAAAAGAGGTGCTATCACAACAAACTCTGGCAAAAACTATGATTGAAATTCCCAATGATATGACACAAGGGAAGGGAGTAATTCAAGAGGCTGAGCCAACGATACAGCTACATATTCGACATCCACATCAAACAACACTACATGTGGCACAATGAAAAGATGTTACCACGGGTGAAGAACCTAGTATACCTAAAACATGGTTAAACATGGATGTAGCTCAATTAAAGTCAGTAGTGAAGAAAATGATACAAACGGTGATGGATACACAACAACAAATGCTCAAAACGGATGCATACTATGACAAGGCTATGAGAGAGAGAAGCCAATTCCAGGTGATGAGTGAAAACTTGTCTGTGCTTAATCCAAGTTCAAGAGGCACTCTCAGCCAAGGAATCAGAAGTTAAAGAAGCCATGGAAAAATGCACTGCGCTAACACAGGAGAACCAAAAGATCCAAGATCAACTCACAGAGCTACAAAGAAAATATGAAGCTAGTGAAGAGGAGAAGGCAAGAATGAATGCTAGAGGTAAGCTTCTTGAAACTCAGATCAAGGTATACATGGAAGAAACAGACAGTTTATGAAATAGAAATAAAGAACTTATGAATGCCATATTGTGCAACCAACCTATAGAAGCACAAGAAACAACCGCAAGCAACACAAAATCATTGGAAGACCAAATTGCAAAGTATGAAGCTCAGCCAAAACAAGAGCAAACAATCAAAGACGAATGGGAAGCGAAGTATATGCATGACACTAACGAACTCAAACAGCGATGGAAATCAGCTGAAGACAAACTTCTTGTGGTATATAATGAAGATGCAGACCAGATAGCCATCATTGGAAATGAACTTTTGACGGCCAATGAAGCACTAACAAAGGCCCACAATGAAATCAAAGAAAAGGAAGAAATCATTACACAATTAGAAGTTCAAATAAAACAACAGGAAACAATTGGGACACCAGTAGAGCCACAACAAGGGAATCCTACTGAGGAGATAGAGTTACATCCTCTATCTCCCTCGATCTATCATTCACCAATAAGAGGGCAGACGGCAGAACCTAGTGATGATCATTCAATGCCGTATACTACAAAAATTGGTCAGAAGGAAAAGGCACTACTGGTGTCCCGATTGACGAAAAATTTTAAAAACGAAGTAGTCAAAGTAATGAAAGAAGCAAAAATCAAAGGCAAAGACTTTGAACAGATCATCAAGCCATTCAACATACCTTATGAGCTGTTGAAAGAGCAAACACATCATTATATAAGGCAGATTACACAAAAAGATCCAGATGACTAGCCGAACTTCAAGACAAATACATTCACTTACACTCAAGAATAATTTGAAGCGGCACAACCATTATTGAGAAGAAAGTTTTTGGAAAAGAATCCAACATTATGAGTGCATTGGCAAGCCACACCATATTTATTTCAAGTGAATCCTTCTTTTTGCCTGACACCACGTCGACGTGATGTACATGAATTTTTGGATTTACAAAGCATTGGTAAGCTCAATAAGCAATGGTTGAATTATTCTTTGCTTCCAAGTCTGTCGCACAACTACTTACCAACTAAAGAATACATGGTGAGATCCATCGATTTTTGGCTAAACCTTGATGTGACAATACCTGATCTCACAATAAAGATGACCAATAAAATCCTTAGTATGATACTCAAAGTACTCAAAGTTTTTAAGCATGCAAAATATACATTTTTGAATTTCATTGGCATTAACCAAGGCATAGATATCCTCATTTTTTATCTATTGGTTATGCCTAGTCGCCCTAGAATTATGGCATATTATTCTCGACTTATGTTTTTGCCGAGTCCATGCATGCAAAATTTTGAGGAAGCGTTTTTTATAGGATATTTTGAGATTAACTCAAAAAATTTCTTGAAAATGTCAACTAATCTGAATGCCAGACTTGTGGCATATGAATAAAGCTTCTTTGTAGACCATCGATAGGTGCCACATGATGGTGTAAAAGCAGAACAATGGAAGCAACTCATGATATGTGAAGCCAATCTGCTTAATGAAATAGAGCAAAAGGTATATAAGACATAGTCCCATCGAATTCCAAAGCCTGTCGAGGATGACAGAGTTCAGGAGAGGGGTAATGTTGAAGGAGAGTCAAGCAAAAGGAAAAAACGAAGAAAACCAAAAAAGAAGCTTAACTAAATAGAATATATATGAAGACATATCTCTTTTAGGAAGCCCCATAGGGGCACACAACACCCATCTCTGCACAGAGCCCTGCAAGGGCATACAACAGTGGGAAGTAAACAACAGGCAAGGATGGATCAAGGCCATCAATTATCCGTGACAAAGTGCAAGATGATATCTGACAGATCCAGAGCCCCAGGAAGGTGCTTCAACCTCTTGATCTTCAGGAGGTCCAGATCGAAGGCTAAAAATCCAGACCTTCATACCTTCCACTAGTTGCATGCGTGGCAGCCCGACTTAACATAGCGACCTAGATTCAAAGAGGCGATTGGAAAATTAGACCACAAATTAATTGTAGTTTATTTCCAAGGGTTGCAAGCGGCAAAAAGAAAAGAATAGGCTAAAAAATGCATCAGTTCCCAGAGGACGTGAAAGAAGATTCAAGAACAGGGCCTTTAAAATGTAATGCCAGCATGAAAAGGAGGCAAGGCTGACCAAGTGATGCATGTGGTGGAAAGAAGTAAACAAGCTACAGACAAGAAGCAAAGCCTATCAAGGGACGACAGAGACAAAGAGGGGGAGAATGTTGTAGAGTAAAGAAGAGCAGAGATACAGAGAAAAAGAAGGGCCCCAAAACTTTTTCGATGCGGACACTTTATTTTTGTAACATAGTCACTTTGTAATATATTTTCCGATGTAAATGCACTAGACACTATTTGCAAAGTTCTTTCTAATCCTTCCTCTTGCAACCTTTTTCTCATTCTATGTCATTCTCTTGTTCTACTTTTTCTATAATGTCGTGCATGATTCACTCTTTGCCTTTGTGTAAATTTAAGGCTCGATTAAGAGAATAATCTTTCAATAATGTACTGTAGAATTTCAAGATTATAGCTGAATTATTGAATTTATAGTGATAAATTAAATAGCCATTTCCCTTCGCACTCATTTGATATAAAATAGAACATTATAGCGTCCCATTTTTTTAATCCTTGATCTTTCATGGAAGAGATCTCAAAAAACCCTTTATAATGCATGTTGTATGCAATATGAAAGAAGTTTGCCAAAAACGTAGAGCAAGAAAAAGACACCACATATATTCCTACAAATTTTCTAAACCTACAGATCTTTGCAATGAACTTTATGAAAAAATTTTAAATTTCTAACTCTATGACTTTATGGCTAAATACAAAGAAAATGGACATGCAAACAAAAGTTTGCAATGAACTTTATGAAAAAAAATTAAATTTCTAACTCTATGACTTTATGGCTAAATACAAAGAAAATGGACATGCAAAGAAAAGGAAATTATTATTTTGGATATAGGATCCATACACAATGCATTTAAAGAATATAGACCATGACATGTGAAAAAAGGACTATAAGATGAGTTACTGCAAAGTATACTTTTCACCTCATCTATGTTATGTCCTATAAATCAGCAAAAGAAATCCTAACAAAGTGTAAGCAAGAAAAAGTTATTTTAAACATTTCTTGATGGAATATTTCTCAAATTCAAGCCTAAATGTTTAGATTTAGCTATTAATGTAATTTTTAGTGCTTATTGTTTTATAGAAGTCCAGTGTTTTCATAGTTTATTATGAGCTTTCAATATGCATATAACTACACAAAATGAAGTGGTGTGATGGTGATGCACCACCATGGATTCCGCCTTAAGAGAGCTTCAAGAATACCCTCTTATAGTAGAAATCCAATCTTTGGAAGACACACATGTTACTCTACAAAGACCTCTGAATTATGCAAAAACTACATAGTACATAGAGAGCTCAAACTCAAGTTTCCTAGGTTTTACATAATGCGATCAAAAGTACATTTTGTGGTTGACAAAGCCACTATATGGTTTATGAATGAACATATATAAAAGTTTTTGATAGCCATTTGGCCTTTCACATAGATAATAGCGATAATAATCTTCCACTAAAGGCCAATATGGCTAGAGTGAACTGTGGGAGAAAAAATAAAGAATGATAAAGAAAAATTTAGTGTAAGTATACAAAACATACCTCCCACCTAATGGGCATGCTACATAGTCTACAAGGAACTTTGCAAAATCATTAGTCAAGTAAACCCCCATCAAGTGACAATGGTGTGGAAAGCTATCCTATGGTAGAGCTTTCACCAAAGCATTTACAACATTATCTCAAGTATGAAACTTCTCAAGAATAATAAGTTTGGTGCTAATCAATCTCTAATGAAGGGATACCTCACCTCAATGTGCTTGGTCTTTGCACAATAGACTGAATTCTTAACCAACACAATGACACTCTCACTATCAATTATCAAATTAGGTACATGTTAATGTAACACCTCTAGCAAAGTGAGAATTGCACCTTGATGTAGATTTTGGATTGGCTACAAAATTAGCATCATCAAAATCTATGTAACCAATAATGGATGCCTCTGCTCTACCCAATCATAGAAACTTGTCCCTAGTTCCACTCAGATATCTCAAAATCATCTTGACATCTTTACAATGCTTCTTGTTAGGATTAGGCGTAAATATTCTGACAAGTCACATTACAAATGCAATTTTTGGTCTCATAGCTACCATAAAATACATTGGTAATGGGGGTGAGTATACCTCACATGAATTCAGCCTTTTCTGTTAGTCTAGAGGGATTCGTAGAGAGTTTACACCTCCTTATACCCCAGTACAGAATTGTGTAGCTGAGAGGATGAATAGAACTATTCAAGATAGAGTAGTCTCTATGTTGCATCATGCAAACCTCTCACAAGGTTTTTGGGCAGAAGCAGTATTGACTGCAGTTCATGTGATTAACCTTTCACCTAGTACTGCCAAAGGTCTGAAAGTGGCACAAGAGTTATGGACAGGGAAACCACCATATTATGATCATCTTCGAGTTTTTGGGTGTGAAGCATATGTTCATATACCCAAGAATCTTAGAAAAAAGTTGGACCATAAGTCAAAGAAATGCATTTTTCTTGGATATGGTCGAGAAGGACAATTTGGATATCGCTTATGGGATCCTGAAACACGGTCAGTGGTCAGAAGTAGTGATGTCATTTTTTAATGAGTCTAAGATGCATAAACAACCCATTAAGGAGGTCGAAGTGAGAAGAGTGGTGTTTGAGGATACTAGTCCTCCGGTTAGCATGCATAAAAATGCTACACATAGGGATGTTCAAGAGAATGTCCATTCAGATTAGTCTGCACATGTTCCTGTTCAGCAACCATTGAGACGTTCTGCACGTGTCTCATATCCACCTGATAGATATGTTCCAGGTTTAGATTTTGTTATGCTAACAGATGCCGGCGAGCCTTTTTGCTACAAAGAGGCTATGCAGACAGAGGATCATGTCAAGTGGGAGCGTGCCATGAAGAGTGAGTTGGATTCTATTCACAAGAATGGTACTTGGGACTTAGTACCTTTGCCAAAGGGTAGGAAAGCTTTACCATGTAAATGGGTATATAAGCTGAAATTCACATTAGATAGTGCTTCTCCAAAATATAAAGCACAACTTGTTGCAAAGGGTTTTAAGCAACAACATGGTGTTGCTTTTGAGGAAATCTTCTCTCCAGTGGTCAAGATGACTACTTTGTGCATGTTGCTTGGATTCGTTGCAATGAAGGACTTAGAGCTAGTCGAAATGGATGTGAAAACAGCTTTCTTGCATGGAGATCTTAGAGATGAGATCTATATGGAACAACCAGAGGGTTATGTAGTTCCTGGCAAGGAAAGTCTAGTTTGTAAGCTCAAGAAGAGCTTGTATGGACTTAAACAGTCTCCTAGACAATGGTACCAAAAGTTTGATGCTTTTATGAAGTCCCAAGGCTATTCTCGGAGCAATGAGGATCATTGTCTCTACACAAAGAGATGTTCTGATGGCAGCTTGATATGCTTGATACTTTACGTCGATGATATGTTGATTGCTGGGAAGTCCTCTTATGATTTGTCAATTCTCAAAAAGAAGTTGAGTCAGACATTTGATATGAAGGATTTGGGGGATGCCAAACATATTCTTGGCATGCGCATTACTCGTGATAAGAGTAAAAGATGCATATACTTGTCTCAAAGTGAGTACATATCCAAAGTACTTCACCGATTCAATATGCAGGGTGGAAAGGCATTGAGTACACCTTTACCCACATATGTGAAATTGAGCAAGGATGACTGCCCCAAATCAGATGAGGAAAAGGAATTCATGACCAAAATTCCTTATCAGTCTGCTGTTGGTGACTAGTCTCATGTATGCTATGGTAGCTACGAGACCAGACATTGCATTTGTAGTGGGAGTTGTGAGCAGATATATGTCTAATCCTGGCAAGAAACATTGGGAAGCGGTCAAAATGATTTTGAGATATCTGAGTGGCACTAAGGACAAGTGTCTATGCTTAGGTAGAGGGAAATCATCCATTATTGGTTACACAGATTCTGACTATGCTGTTTGTGTAGACAATCGTAAGTCTACATCAGGGTACATTTTTCATTTTGCTAGAGGTGCTATCTCTTGGAGATCTCGTCTTCAAGAATGTACAGCTGTTTCCACCACAGAAGTAGAGTATGTTGCAGCAAGTGAGGCATGTAAGGAAGCATTGTGGCTTTCTCTTCTTGCTTGTGATATGGGTTTACCTCAGCATGTACCTCACTTGCTCAGTGATAGTCAGAGTGCCATTGCTTTGGCTAAGAATCCGGTCTATCATGCAAAGACCAAGCACATTGAGGTGAGGTATCACTTCATTAGAGATTGCTTAGCCATTGAGAGCATTATTCTTGAGAAGGTTCACACTCGAGATAATGCTGCAGATGGTTTGACTAAAGCTCTATCACAGGATAGCTTTCGACACTGTTGTCACTTGATAGGGGTTACTTGATTCTTGATCTTACGCAGTCACTTGTATATTGTGGAACATGCCCATCAGGTGGGAGGTATAGTTTGTATACTTACACTCATGTATTCTTTATCATTCTTTATTTTTTTCTCCCATAGTTACTCTGGCCATATTGGCCTTTAGTGGGAGATTGTTACCGTTAGTGTCCATGTGAAAGGCCAAATGGCCACCGGACACTTCTTTGTATATGTTCTTTAATAAAACATATAGTGGCATGGTCAGTCACAGACTGTAAGTTCGACCGCATTTGTAAGACCTAAGAAGTCTGTCTTCGTGCTCCTTGTGTACTCTGTTTTCTGCGTATTCTACAGCCTCTGTGTGGAGTACTGTGTGCGGCCTCAGAGCTCAGTTTTCTACTCCGAGCATATCGTCGTGGAGCTCTCTGAGAAAGGGAGCGCACTGTGGTACATTGCCATTGAAATACTTCATAAATTACCATATGCTCCCCATGATTCTTATATCAAAAAGTGGTTTGCTAAACCACTTCCAATGTCCACACAGTGCAAAGTCAAGGAATTGGTGCTCTGTATACCGACAGTTGATGAGTTCATAACCATAGCAACAAGGTTGGATCAAATTTGATATCAATATGGAATTGGCTCTTCTAACTTACCATACCCTGTGGAACCTGAAGAACAAGTAACACAATTGAGGAAGGATCCTAAGAACTTAAGAAGAAACAAGCCTCACAAAGAAGAAAGTGCATTGATACAACTAAGGCGTGAAATTGAAGCCTTAAAAATACAAAAGGAAGAGGAGGCCCAAGTATAAGAATCGGCACAACTTTGACAAGAGTTATAAGAACTTCCTATAGGAATTGGATTCAAAAGTGGACTGTGGTGCACCACGTGTAGCAAACAAGGCTATGTGGTGAGTGACTTCCCTCTTTTAAGTGTTACTTTCCACTTGTGTAGGAAACACGACCATGAATCCCAAGATTGTAGCTAAAGCAAAATTCTTGCACAAGCATATTAGGGACAAGGAGGAGTTCAACCATCACCAAATGTAATGGGTGCTGCACCAAGTCAAGGCAACAACCAGAACCCACGTCCTTGGGGTAATTTTGGAAATGAGATGAGAAGGCCCATTATTTTCTTTAGGTGTGGGGACTATAGACATTATCAAAGCAAATGCCCTCTACCAAAAAACTCTCCCCCTTGTAGGAATTTCCTAGAAGCTAGATACCACTAAACCATTTGCTGCTTAGAGAACAAGGCATCCACATCAGGGCCTCGTATTCAGATGATATATGTGAGCAAGGAAGTATTTGCAGAAGAAACCATTATACCATCACCATCTTCTGGGGTGGTACATCTAAAAGAAATTAATCTTTTGCTATGCGGACAAGGAACAAAGGGAAATCCCCTCAGGAAGAAATATACCAAGAGTCAAGTACAAATGAAATAAATAAGGAAAAGGAGATAGTTGATGATAAGTCTACTCCAAGTGAAGAGACCTAATCAAAAGGGTAGCTTACAAGCACAAGTGAAGCCATTGGATAGGCATTTAGTAGGGAACAAAAGGAGCTTGAGAATTCACACATAGCCCATGTCCCTATGGACTCAAAGGCTTCATGATTTTTTAAATCTATTAAAAGGGAGGTTGGTATTTTTTATAAAAAATGGATGCAAAATTCAGGCCAAAAGCTTTGTAGATCACTGACCAAGCCTCCACATCCACTCTGGTTGCAAAGCCTAGTGCTATGAGTAAGGGTAAAGATATAGGGGAATCCTCCAAACATATTGTAAGAGCCCAAAACTCACTATCACTATTAGAGGATAACATCTAGGAGTTATAGTGGATGGAGACTCAAGCATTCACTTGATGCATGAACATACTATGGAAAAGATTGAGATTCAACCATCAAGTCTTGTCAACTTCTCCATGTAATTGGCCGGGTAGAGTAGAATAAGACCAATGGGAGTAGTTCCCTAAGTTCCAATTGAGGGTACAAGGTAACATGTTTACTTTGGACTTCATTGTATTAAGACTCTCACACGTAGATGGAGGTTTTTCTCTATTGATTGGGAGACCCTGACTAAAGCATGCCAATGTTTTATATGATTGGTGCAAGGATACTATCTGGGTATAACATAAAGAAAAAGAGCTTAGACATGTATATTTGGAATAAGGACCAGAAAAATAGGGACAAACTAGCATGATACAAATAGTTGGTATTTTTATGGAGCAAGACATGAAGGAAAACTCAAAATTGGATTTGGATGATGAAGTGGACATTTTTGGGCTAGTTGGAAGTGGGTAACTCATTTTCTTTTTATGGATTTTTTCCAAATAAGAAATTATAGAAGTTTATGAAGATGAAGGGGAGACCATACAAGTTGCTAGATTGTGTGAACCTGTGACAGGTCATAGAAGAAGGAAGAAAATGCCTCGTAAGTGTAACATAGAGGAAGTTAATTCAAATATGAGGAAGGAAACTGTCTACAAGGTAAATCCATCTAGTGAAGAAATTTCTTTTTTGGTTCATCAAATTCCTATTGGGCAGATCCAAGAAGGAAAAATAAATTGATATCCAAAATGATCTTGCATATGATACTAAGACTATTTGGGACCAAGTGATGGAAGATCCCAAAGATGGAGAAGAACCTCTAGACCCATTGATGGATATGAACCCTACCAAAGAAATTTAGCTAGGCAATCAGGAAAACTCTCATCCTATACTAGTGACCACCTCATTATGGAATTATCCAAAGGTGCTTTCAAAGGTAACTTCTTTTATGAAAGTTTATGAGGATGTATTTGCATGCCATGCCAAGGATTTGGAAGGAGTTCTTGCAAGTTTTGGTTAAAACAAGATTCCACTAATTGAAGGAACCAAATGAGTAAGCATGAGAAGTTGTAAATTGAATTCAAAGTATGTTGAGGTTGTCTACCAAGAGATTCAAAAAATGGAGGATGCTAGAATTATTATTCCAGTGTATCACTTAGGCTGGCTATTCCATGTTCATTATGCTAAAAGAAAAATACAAATAAAATGAGGATATATTTGAGAGCACTTAACAACCTAACAATCCTGGATGGATTCCCTATGCCCTTTGCAGAAAAGTTTATAATAGAAGTGGTTGGATATAAACTCTATAACTTCATGGATGGATTTAGTGAGTATAACCAAATATCCATCCATCTTGAGGATCAAGAAAAGACAACCTTTATCATGCCATGGGGACATATGTTCATGTTTATATGCCTTTTAGACTTAGAAATGCCCAAATAACTTTTAATAGAATAGTGAACCTTATTTTTTTACCTTTTCTTTTGAGGCTCTTTGGATTTTCACGTATGATTTTTCCTCCTTCTCAAGTTCTTGCACTAGTACTCTTATGGACTACTTAGACAATCATTTGATCCAATTGTGATAGTATAAGAAAACAATAGCACAATGGAATAGAACAATAGACAGAGTTGAGAGAAAAGCGCAGACAAAGATAGATGCAGACTACGAGATAGATAACTTAAATTCTCAAATTGCCAAGTGTAATGCAATTACAACGATGGTGTTGTCCATCCATGCACTTCCAATGTGGATTTTAGATGATGATCCAGAAAAGCTCTAGATGAAGGGCTTACCAATGCACAATGCTATGTAAAGCTCAACCCTGGTCCTGCTTTTATAGCTTTCACAAGGTGGTTTGGTATAGATAAATGTAGTCGAGAGATACAAAATAGTCGATAAAATATACAATCTGACAATATCTCCATGATCAAAAGTCCTACCGTCTCGGACCTACGGGTTGAGGGGATAGGCCCCTCAAACCTCACAAAAGGGGGCAAGCCACCCTTTTCATCTCCCCCATTAAGGTTCTATGGGGAAACCGTGCGACGCTGTAGGACCTTTATTTTCACCTTGAATGGCAACCCAATGGCTCAAAAGTTTATGCCCTACCTAACCTAATAGATGGGCTCATGTAGATAATCTATCGCCATCAACAATGACATATAAACCTCATCTAGCTTAAAAGTTACAGTTCCACAAATGTTTGGGCTCTCACAATGTCTTCTCCTCATAATGGGGACCTTATAAATTAGAGCACCATGGATCATTTGTGGTCACTTGAGGGTGGAGTATTGAGCATACTAACACCCCCCTCAATGTCCACCCTGTGATGAACTACCTCCTTGGTCCAATCCCAAGCTTTGGAAAGTTTCAAAGAAGTTGCTCTGATCCAAGAGCCTTGGTGAAGATGTTTGCTCCATTTTCTTCAGTTGGAAAATAGCTTATCTCCACGACCCCGTCTTGAATCAACTCAGGCACATAGTGATACTGAATTTCTATGTGCTTGGTACGTGCATGGAACACATGATTCTTGGCGATCGCCATGCAACTTTGGTTATCACACTTCAACTTTGTAGCCTCCTGTCCTTGTATTCCTATGTGCCATAGGATCCTCCTCAACCATACTGCTTCACATGCTACAACACATGAAGCTTTGTACTCAGCTTTAGTAGAAGATAATGCTATTGTCAGTTGCTTCTTACTGATCCAAATGAAGAACCCTAATCCTAAAGAAAAACAATACCCAAAAACTGATTTTCTGGTATCAATATCTCCTACCCAATATCAATATCCGCATGCTTGCCTTCCAATGGGTTTGGCAATGTCTATTAGAGAACCTGTTTACAACTCGAACAACATAAGAGATATGTGGTATGCTATTGCACAAGTAGATGAGACTTCTTCAATGGTAAATTTTGTGTTGACCTCCATAGGTGTAGAAATTTCCTTGCAATCCTCCATGTGGAATGCCTTCAATATCTATCTTGCATACTTTTGCTGAGAGATGAAAATCTTCCCTGGTTCCTACCAAACTTAAAGACCTAAGAAATAATGCATTAAGACCAAGTCTGTCATTTCAAATTCTGAACTCAATGAATCTTTCACTTGTTGAAGAAGAGCATCATCCTTTCTTGTAATCACAAGGTCATCTACATAGAGTACAAGCACAATTGCCTTCCCTCCTCTATTTAGACCATACAAGTTCACATAAGAAGCACATCTTTTGAAACCTAGATCCAAGAGATACTTATGTATCCATTGGTACCATGCTCTAGGGGCTTGTTTCAACCTCTATAATGCCTTCTTCTGCTTACAAACCTTATTCTCTAAATGGGGAGCCTCAAACCCTGGTGGCTGAGACACATATATCTCCTCCTTGAGGTCTTTGTTCAGGAACATTGATTTGACATCCATGCGATAGATTGGACAATGCTTATGTGCAGCCACAACTAGTACTACTCGGATAGTAGTCATTCTTGTAGTAGGGGAAAATGATTCACAAAAATCAATGCCTTCAACTTATGAGTAGCCATGTGCAACAATTCTTGCTTTGTACTTTTCTAGAGTACCATCAGCCTTGTACTTTAGCTTCCAGACCCACTTGGTGCCAATGATTTTATGCTTAGGGGGTCAATCCACTAGCTCCCAAGTCCCATTCTTCATGATATTGTTGTATTTTGTTTGCATGGTAGCCCTCCAATTTGGATCATGGAGTGCCTCTTCCACATTGGTTGGTTTGTTTGCTTCTTGTTGAATGAGATCAGCCATCAAGGCTATTTTTACTATATTGGCACTTGCCCATCTCTGTTCCTCTATTCTCTACGATCACCTCAGTCCATCTACAACCTGTTCTAGTGATTGTGAAATGGGGTTTGCAGAATCATAGAGCTGACTCACCCAATGTGGCAATGGCTTTTCCACTTGGGTGTTGGCACATTGGTGACTTTCAGACTCATCACCTGAAGATGATGCTTCCTTATCTTGTGTAGAAGGGATAGCTCTTGGGCCAGGTTCATAGTGGATTGCCCCTTCCCCTGATGATAAAGTAGAAGCTCTCTTTTCCTCCTCCACTACATGTGGTTGCTCCTCCTTAAACACCACATCACGACTTACCATGATCTTCTTAGCCTCAGGGTCATAAAGCTTATAAGCCTTCTTATCTTTGTTGTACCCTAGGAAGATACATTTGATGCTTTTTGGTTGAAGCCTGTTTCTCTCCCTATGTGGAATATGTACATGAAATTCACTTCCAAATACTTTGAAATGGGAAACAGAAGGCTTTTTACCAGTGTAGGCTTCTTGTGGAGTCTTTCCATCAAGTGCCTTGGTGTAGCTTTGATTCAAGATGTAGAAAGCAATGTTGAAAACCTGTACCAAAAATTGATTAGGCGAACCCTTTCCTTTCAACATGCACCTTGCCATCTCTATGATGGTTTCATTCCGACGTTCTGCAACACCATTCTGTTGAGGACTATGTGCCACTGTGAATTGATGGTTGATTCCCTTACTCTTGCAAAAATCTTCAAACCCTATTAACGTGAATTCACCATCGCAGTCTCTCCTAAATTTCATCATCTTCTTCCCTGTTTGAATTTCAACAAGTTGAAGCCATTCTTTAAACTTATCAAAATCTTGAGGCTTATCGCAAAGGAAGTACACCCACATCTTCATGCTATAGTCATCAACAAGTAACATGAAGTAGGAAGATCCACCCAATGCCTCTCTAGGCATTTTTCTGCATAAGTCAGCATGCACCAAATCTAGAGGATAGCTTGCCCTGTTCTTGATTTCTTGTGGAAATGCCTTCCTCTATTGCTTTCCCATCATGCAAGCTTCACATGGTTCCTTCATTTCTAGTGTGCAACCATACCCATACGATGCATCTCCTTCAGTACAGGGTATCCACTGTGGCCTGATTGTTGAAATGAAAAAGGACTATTCCTACTCTACTCACATGCACACATCTAACAAGCTAAGGAGGAAGGAACAAAAGATAACAAAACATGATTAATGAAATAAATAGAAATGAGCTTACAACGTATGCTCTATGAGCATGGAGACTCCATGAGGAGTGGAAGTGCACTCTTGGCAATGAGCTAGAATGGAATGACTTGTGAGGAGTGAAGGGAGGCCTTGCTTATATGGAGTTTGGGAGAATTCCCTTGCATGTGGGATATATGTGCTTGCATGACAATGAATCTAGGTTTGGGCAAAAGGGTGGTACATGGAACTCTCAACACCCCCCCTCCATGTGATGACCCTTTTGTTTTTAGCATGGGGACTAGTGACATATGGGATCACTTAGTCCATTTGGGTTTTTAGGATCTAAGGACATATGGGATCCTTAGACATAACTTGGACATATGGGATCCAAGTTTGGGACATATGGCATCCCTTGGATCTTGGGACATATGGGATCCCAAGACATTTACTTGGACATTTGGAATCCAAGTGCTTTTTGTTGGGATCTAGGGACATATGGGATCCCTAGACATATAGGGTTTACATCATGGGGTAGGTGGTGCTTTTGGAACCATTTGCCTTCTCCTTTTGCTTTGTTGTAGTCTTCATGAGATCCATTGATGGGATCTTTGGTAGGGTCCTCTCATTCTTGTAGGCTCCTTGGTTGTTGATTTTAAGCATGTCCTTGAGCTTTGAGTATTATAGATGCAAGCCTTTGATATTTAAGTTTGTCATGGCAATAGGCTTTGTGTGTACATGAATTCAAGCCATAGGGAAGGTCTTACCACATATATGTGGCAGTGTCTAGTCCCTTTACATGGAGAGCTTGAGAACATGTTACATTGCATGTGAAGTTGAGACAAAGCTCTCTCTAATAATATCAAATTAATGCATACAATAATAGCGGAAGGACTTTGAATAAGCTCTTAACTGCATTGGAAAATAATCTTAAAAATAGTAGAGAGACATTGCTTTCATGGAACCTTGCCCTATATTTGGCTTACGTCATTTCTTTAGAGTTGAATGCCACGCGACTCTATTGGGGCCAGCACAAAATCTCGCATGCCCTGAACATCGTTGGTGAAGTAAAAACCGATCTATTGACAATCTTCAAATAACCACTCTGTATTTTCTATTATTGGTGCAACCAAATATAGGAGCTCCTAATTCAAGATCTGGCTCTTCTACTTCGTCGATGGAATTACACTGATTAGAAATCAATGTTTGCAGCGCCATCAGATTGCGAACCAGCCACGAAATTTGTTTGCTTTTTCCTGAACCTTATCTCTTGAACTTAGCATGGGAGATTCGCTCCAGTAAAGGGTAATTTGCAGTAGCGCTAGCGACAAAGCAACATTCTCTCTTCTGCATACTCAGAATAATAGTTGCGTGAGTTTTATTTCATTTGGAGAAGCCTCCGTGTCAGCCCCTTCTGATATGCACATTGTCTGCCATCTTTTGGTTGTGCCATAGCTTCCTTCCACACATTTCTTTGGAGAAGAGCTTCCACAGCTTTTGCTCTCTGAGTTGTGCTCTCTGAGTTGTGTGGTTGTTGACAGAATCATTAGCGGTGTGATGATGCAGAACGTCTCAGCATCTCTGATGCAAAACGGCACAGTGCGTGCTTTGCTCAAGGTACTAGATGCCGTACTTAGGCTTTTGAGTTGTTGCAGGCAGTAGGCATTGGCTCGTTCGACCTCCTTCCTGTCACATATGCAAATCCGCTTGCTTGGCGGGGTACATTCCATCCAACGTATTAGAGTCAGCACCGTGGGAGGCACAAGTAGCATGTGGACCCTTGCGGAACCGTGCGTGCCCCGATCTGCCCAAGAGAGACTACATCCTTGAATTCAATTACGATAGCATCTACAACAGAGGTGCATTCTTCCGACTAGAGGCATTGCTACTGTGTCTTTGTTAGCTTGTCTTTGTTTCCTTATTAGTTCCCAGACTTGGCTGAACTACTCTTTTGGCATGTTTCTATGCTATGATTAGGCTGCTGTATCTCTTAGAGTGCAGAAAATGTTTTTTCTGCTTTAGATGTGCAGAGCTCTACTTTCTCTATGTGTGCCTTCTAGGCCTCGACCCTTGTCTCTTTCCTTTGAGCTTCCAGCCTTCTATTATTGCTGCTAGAGCTTTGCATATGCCTCCGAGCAAGCACTAGGATTTTGAATCAGATGGGGCATGATCATAGATGACAAGCCACCCTCTCTCTCTCTCTGTGCTCGATCTTCTTAATGCAATCATTGCAGCTCAACTTATTGTTTCCTACAAGAGCGGATGTTGTACACCCAAACTTTGCTCAATTTCAGTTGGTGGCTTGGATCTTCAAGGGAAACTGAAACACATCTTGTTTCACAGTTCCACGACCTAAGAGTGAGAGGAAGAAAAGCCTTCTTCTGTAAGGTGTTCATCACGACAACATCGAATTCGTGGACCTGATTTGATATCTCCTCCTTAAAAATTGCAGAGTAGTGGTTAAAGCATTCTTTATTCTCAAGAGCGCATAAACTTAGGTAACGATGATGAAAATATCACAAAAAGGGTCTACTTTTAATAAGAGAAAAAAATGTTCTAAATTCATTGGAAACCTCAAAAATGATGGTAACAGTCATGCGAAATGAAGAATGAAGATAGTGCTTAGAAGCACTCTTATTGAACAAAATATGGGAGGGAGGGAGGGATAGAAAACATGCTAATGGTGGAGATAATAAAAGCATAACTCAAAAGAAAAAAAAAGATAACCTATGCTCTGATACCATGTTGAAATGAAAAAGGACTACTCCTACTCTACTCAGATGCACACATCTAACAAGCTAAGGAGGAAGGAACAAAAGATAACAAAACATGATTAATGAAATAAATAGAAATGAACTTACAAAGTATGTTCTATGAGCATGGAGACTCCATGAGGAGTGGAAGTGCACTCTTGGCAATGAGCTAGAGTGGAATGACTTGTGAGGAATGAAGGGAGGCCTTGCTTATATGGAGTTTGGGAGAATTCCCTTGCATGTGGGATATATGTGCTTGCATGAGAATGAATCTAGGTTTGGGCAAAAGGGTGGTACATGGAACTCTCAACACTAATCTCTCATGCCATAGCTTACTTGTGACCATGTTTGTAGTGGTTGTAAGAACACACAACTCATACATATTGTTCCTCATTATGCTAGTCCCAACAATGTTGTTCTTCGTATCCATAATATTAACTCCTGACTTACATAAAGATACTTGATGACCTTGATCAGTTATAGAAGCTACGGAAAGTAGATTTTGTTTTATTTGTGGAACATACAAAACATTTGAAAGCATTCTGATATCGCCATTAGAGTTAATGAAAGAAACCGTACCTTAGCCCTCTACAAGACATCTTGCATTGTTCGTTACCTTTACTATGATGGGTTCCTTTAGAGGCTGTAAGGAATTGTAAAGGTCTTTTTTGCTCTTCATGTCACAAGATGCACCATTGTCCAACACCCATGAGTCATCTGTTCCTGAATCTTCAGCCAAGGAGCACACCTCCTCTATCGTAACAAATAACTCAAGCTCTATTTCTACTGTGTTAGCAAACTCCTTGCCCTTGCCACCTTTTTAAGATCCACTCTTCTCTTGTGCCTTCTTCATGGGACAGTCTTGGATTCTGTGTCCTTTCTTCTTGCCGTGGAAACACTCTCCCTTGAACTTCTTTTTGTCGTTCTTTTTTTTATCTCCATCTTTTGAAGATTCCGCTTTGCCTCCTTTGACATTTGCTATGAATGCAGCATCTCCTTTCCTACCACCACTCCTTGCCTTGAGCCGCAGCTCCTCCTCCATGAGTAAGGCACAGAATTCTTCAAAAGTTAGTGGTTGAGGTCTGATTTGAGTATTAAGAGCAGTTACCAAACCATCAAACTTAGGTGGACAGATTCAAAGACAACGCCGAGCTAGCTCCTTGCTTGACTTTTGTACACCTTCTCCAGCCATTTGATCTCGTAGATTCTTTGTGTGAGTGATAAACACCTCTATAGTCTCCCCATCAGCAAACCTTTCTGCTACTAGCTGATTCTCCAAGTTCTGAATCTGTGTCTGATTTCGATTTTCATATTTATTTCTCAACATGTTCCATGCTTCACATGCCTTGGGAGTATGCTGAATCAGATTCAAAATACTCTCAGAAGTACTTGTAACTAGAGCACATAGTGCATCTGCATTTCTATGTTTCCAAGCATGTAGAAGATCAGCATCAAGAGTAATCATTCAACCGAGATTATTTGGATCCGATGTTTCTTGAGGCTCATGATAAGTCCCAAGAACAATCTCCAAAAGCTCATATGAATCAAGGATAGAAGTAATTTTAAACTTTCCACAGGGTGTAATTTGTACCATCAAGTTTACCTTCCGTCACAACTGGTAGTTGTATTCACAATGTTGGGATGACTGACATCATTGTTGCTCCTCCTTGTGTGCCACCTACTCCTATTGATGAAGCACCTTGATTCCCAGTTGTACATGATGATGTAGTGCTTGAAATCTTCTCTCTTTTTTTGTTGAGGCCTCAACATCCTCTACGTTTCTGCTTCTGCACCACTCAAAGCCTCCTGAACTCTGATACCATGCAAGAAAATAATGGCACAGTGGAATAGACCAGTAGAGAGATTTGAGAGAAAAATGCAGACAAAGATAGATGTAGAATTAGAGATAGAGAACTCAAATTCTCAGATTGCCGAGTGTAATGTAGTTACAACAATGGTGCTTCCCACCCGTGCACTCCTAATGTGGAGCTTAGATGATGATCTAGACCAAATCTAGATGAAGGGCTTACTAATGTGCAATGCTATATAAAGCTCAACCCAAGCCATGCTTATATAGCTTTTACAAGGCGGTTCGATGTAGATAAATGTAGTCGAGAGATACAGAATAGTTAGTAAAATATAAAATTTGATAATATCTCCATGACCAGAAGTCCTATCATCTCTGAAGAAGGGGGCAAGCCCCCCTCTGCACTCCCCCCATTAAGTTTCTATGGGGAAACTACGCGATGCCACAGGGCCTTTATTTTCACCTTGAATGGCAACACAATGGCTCAAAAGTTTATGCCCTACCTAACCTAATGGCTAGGCTCACATAGGTCATCTATAACCATCAACTGTCACACATAGACCTCATCTAACCTAGAAGTTAGGGTTCTACAAATGTTCGAGCTCTCACAATGGCTTCTCCTCATAATGGAGGCCTTACAACTTAGAGCACCATGGATCATTTGTGGTCACTTGAGGGTGGAGTATCGAGCATATCTAACAGATAGTTCTTCAAAGATGCAGGGAAACAAAGTTGAAGTTGAATCGTATTTAGTCTCACTTTCTAGTGACAAAAGGTACCCTCCTTGACATTGTTGGACCACTGGCTAGGCTCATAAGAAAACAAGTCCCATTCAAGTGGGATAATGAAAAGGAAATAGATTATCAGGCGTTGACATCCAAGCTAGTGGCCACACCGATTCAATTTTCCATGTCCATATAGATGTGAGTGCCTATGAAGTAGGGGTAGTTCTCACACAATATAGTAAGGAGTATAAGTTGGATAGACCCATTCAGTATGCAAGTTGGATCTATGTAAGGCAGATATAAATATAGTACCATTGAGAGAGAAACCTTGTTAATGATTTTTGGTGTCCAAAAATTTCACCATTTCCTGCTAGGGATGAAATTCATCATAATTGCTAATAACAAACCACTAAGGTATTTATTAAACAAGCCATGAGAAATATATAGAGTATGGAGGTGGCTTCTATTATTTCAATCATTTTATTTCAGTGTAGTGCATAGACCAAGCAAGGAAATTGTTATGGTTGAATATTTCTCTTAGATTAGCCTAAAGAATCAGACCATTGGAGTGGAGGATGAATTCCCTAATGCTGAGCTATTCATAGTTAAAGCACAAGGATGATATGATGATATCAAAGATTTTATCAAGACTATTAAATATCTAGATAAAGCTAATTTTATGCAAAGGAATAGGTTTGCTAATAAAGAGCACACCTTTTATATTTATTGAGGGAAAACTATATAGATATAGCAAGACACATTGTCAAGACAACACATGAAGGATGAGGTGGTGGGCACCTCCCTAGCTATATTATGAGCCATAGAATCCTAGATGCTAGTTTATGGTGGCCAACATTATTCAAAGATGTAGAGAAAAAGGATCAAGCATGTGATGCCTTTTAAAGATATGGTACAAAGCCCACATAGCAAAGAAAATATCTCCATAGCATGGCAACCATTTGAGAAGTGAGGGTTAGATTCTATAGGCCATATCTATCCTACATTCCTTCCAATAAAGGATATGATATGTATTTATTGGTTGCCACTAATTATGCAACAAAGTTGACCAAGGCTATTGCTTCTCCAGATTGCACAATTCAAGCAATTTTTTATTTTTAGTATAACAATCTTTTTTGTAAGTTTGTTTTTCCACTTGAAATCTACACTGATGAAGGAAAAAACTTTGTTAATAAGTTTTGTATGAGGTTTTTTACAAGTACAAGGTTCTATATTGTACTTCCTATGCATATTTTCCAAGGGCCAATGGACAAGCAGAGTCAATAAAGAAAGTAGTGATAGCTCTTTCGAGGAAGGAACATATGTTAAAGCCCACTACTTGGGGCACTGCTTATCAAGGCACACTATGAACCTACAAGTTGGCATGCAAAGAAGCCATAGGACACTCCCCCTTTCAATTGTTCTACGGGGTGATTCCTATTGAGCCCTTTGAGTCTTTACATGGCTCTTCCTAGAGAGAATATCTGCATGTAAGAAAGGATCATGGGGTCTCTACTAGAATATCAACACTCATCCAATTGGAGGAAATTTGACTAGATGCAGCAAAGCTATTGGAGGAGACACAAAGAAAAAGGAAGTAATATCTTGATAAAAATTTATGAAAAAACCTGTTTACAATTAGGGTCTCAAAATTTAACCATAGACTCATTAACTATGGAATTAGATGTCTGCAAAAGGATTCTTGAAATGATCAAGCACGGAAGGAGAATGCACAGAAACATCGGGCGCAATTTTTTCTTCCATTACTAGAAAACTTTACATCTGGATGAGAGAGCTAATCTTCATACTTCTCAAGTGTCTAATCACACCTAATTCTTCTGAATTCTTTTATTCTATACTCTCATACATTTGCCCCAACATTTTTCCTTTGTATATATATTCAAATATTTACAAGCTTATGGCTATACAAAAGTATAAGTAAACTATCTTTGAATTAATGTACATATGTGTACACATCTTTATCTTCTGAATATGCATTTCCTTCAAGCTTCATAACTTGATCTTTTCTTCAGTCCTTGAATTCCAAACCTTCATCAAAACCTCAATTGTTGATTGCTTTGCACCAATAGCTCCCCCTCAATCATCAATTGAGGTTTTCTCTATCTTCTTTATGCCTGCCATATCTTTGAATCTCTTTAGCTTTGATCCATCCAAGCTCTTGGTTAGCATATCAACTATCTGATCTTTTGTTGAAGTATGTATTACTTCAATCTCTTTATCCATCACCTTCTCTTAAAAGTGATACTGAATCTCAATATGTTTAGTCCTGGCATGAAAAATAGGATTAGCAGCTAATACAATGAACTCATGTTATCTCCATAAATAGTGGGTGTACTGTGAATGATGTCAAAACTCTTTATAAGAGTCTTAAGCCATATCACTTCCTTTGCAGCTTCAACCATCCCTTTGTACTCTGCTTCAGTAGATGACAAAGCAATTGTGTGTTGCTTCTTTGAACACCATGAAATTAACTTATCTCCCACATAACACAAGTATCCATAAGTTGATCTCCTATCATCAGGATTACCTGCCCAATCTGTATCACTATAGATCTTGATGTTTGTATCTGATGTAAAACCATAATACAAACCTTCTTTGAGTGTACCCTTAATGTACCTCAACACTCTTTGTCCTGCAATCCAATGTTCTTTCCTAGGACAATGCATGAATTGAGACAATACTCCAATTGCATATGACAAGTCAGGTCTAGTTAAAGTAGCATAGATCAGACTACCAACCAAACTTTGATATAGCTTCATGTCCTTGAACTCTTCTCCTCCATATCTGCTCAATTTGTGATTCACTTCCATTGGAGTAGGTGCTACCTGCAATCATCCATTATAAACTTGATTAAGAAGTTCTTCAAGTACCTTTCTTGAGTTACATACACTCCATGCTGAGTGTATGAGATCTCCATGCCCAAGAAATATGACAAATCTCCCAAGTCACTGATCTTGAACTCTTTCTCCATTTGCTTCTTTAGACTTTGAATGCCTTTCTCATCTGTACATGTAAGAATTATATCATGAACATATATGCACATGTAAATAAACCCATCTTCACTTGCTTTGACAAGCAAGCTACTATATGCTTTAGACACTTGGAATCCAAGTTCTTTTAAGAACTTCACAAGTCTATAATTCTATGCCCTTGGGGCCTGCTTCAAGCCATACAAAGCTCTCTTGAGCTTGCACACATGATCTAGATACCTTTCATCTCTGAATCCTTGTGGTTGCTCCATGAAAACATCATCTGAAATATAACCATTTAGAAAAGCATTCTTCACATCTGATTGACATACTTTCCAACCTTTACATGCAACAATAGCTATGAGTGTCCTGATGGTTGTCATCTTTGCCACAGGACTATAAGTTTCATCATAATCTATACCATATGTCTGAGCAAACCCTTTCACAACAAGTCTAGCTGCATACCTCTTTGTCTTGTAGACCCATTTTCATCCAATGATCTTCTGACTATTTGGTTTAAGAACCAAATCCCAAGTCTCATTCTCCATCAATGCATCATACTCTTCCTGCATAGCTTTCTCCCAATTCTCCTTACCTTTTGCCTCTTCATATGTAGAAGGGTCTTCATCTGCCTTTACCATATATGCATAATCTTTGGTAGCCAAAAAAGAAGTGTCATAGCTATACCTTGTAGGTTGTCATTTGTGTATTGATGACCTTCTAAGTTCTCCACTCCTTGAGGTTTCTGGTTCATCACATTTTGGATCAAATCTTGGCACTTCTTCAACTTCAACCTGTACTTCATTGTTCTCCTCTTCATCAAATGTCTGAACCTTTGATTTACCTTTCTTTTGATTCACAACTTCTTCATCACCTGCATAAATATTGATTGTACCTGCATACCAAGTACCTTGCTCATCAAATGTAACATCCTTAGACAGAAGCAATTGTTTTGTGGATGGACTCCACAACCTATATCCCATCTTCTTATCATCATATCCAATGAACACATATTTTTTCAGCTTTGGGTTCCAATTTATGCCTTAATTGTGATGGCACATATGCATATGCCAAACATCCAAATACTTTGCAATGATCTAAAGTAGGTCTTTTACCCCACCATGCCTCATATGGTGTCATACCCTGCAAAGCTTTACATGGTAATCTATTGAACAAATAAGTAGCTGTATTTACAGCCTCAGCCCACAAGTAATTTGGGCAATTTTTCTCCTTCATCATGGATCTTGCAAACTCAACAAGAGTTCTATTTCTCCTTTCTGCTACACCATTTTGTTGAGGAGAGTACCTGCAAGTAATTTTCCTTTTTATACCTACATTCCACAAGTAATCACTGAAATCATTAGAGAAATACTCTCCCCCTCCATCTGACCTTAGTCTCTTCAACTGATGACATGTAATTCTCTTTGCATACACATGATAATGTTTGAATGTATTGAATACCTCTGGCTTATCTTTGATCACATAGATAGTGATCCATCTGGTAGCATCATCGACATAAATCACATAATACCTTGAACCATTGATACTGAAAGCCTTTGATGGTCCCCACACATCTGTGTGTACCAACTCAAGCTTCTCTGAATACATAAAACCAGCTTGGAATAAGATTGCTTATGAGCTTTACCTAATTGACATGCCTCACATCTGTATGTCATATGTTGACCTGCAACATTAGGCAATCCAAGCACTGAACCATTGTTAACCATATCTTAGATACCTCTTTCATTGAAATGTGCTAGCCTTTTGTGCCAAAGATCTAGCTCAGAGATCTTATGTCCTCCATAAGTCAACAAGGCATGACCAACATTACCTTGGATCTTCAATGTGAACAATATTCCTTCTCTCTTTCTTGAAACAATTTGTTTATACCCATTGCTAGGGTCTTCCACAAACACTCCTTCATTAGTGAACCTAACTTCATAACCTTTTTCCACAATTTGACCTACACTTATCAGATTCTTAGGAATTGTAGGAACATACAAAACCTTACTCAAGAGAGTACTTCCATCCTTAGCCTTCACTGATCCAATTGACTTCACATTATGCTTTGTATTGTCACCTATTTGAACTACATGATTCGTTACCTTCTTCTCCAAATCAGTCATCAAAGCTATGTTGCCACTCAGGTGATTGCTACACCCTGAGTCAATGTAGAAGACTCTTTGGTCTTCACTTTGCCTTTCACAAGTTGCATTCATTATCAATGTTGAATCCTCCTTCTGATTTGAAGCATAATTGTAGTAGGTATTGTTGTATTGTTGACTTTGGAATCCTCTACCTGCATTTCTTCCAAAGTAACCTCTACTACCTCTACCTCTGAAATTACCTCTTTGATTTCTGCCACCTTTTCCTCTTGAATTAAAATTCTGATTATATCCACCATTACCATGTACCATTCTTCATTATAACATCATATTCAGATTGCATAGCAGCCATCCAATTTTCTGAATTATGTGCTTCATCAAAAGAAATAGGCTGATTCTCATCACAGAGACTAGACGCAGCCATAGCATAGCAATCTGATGCAAAGGAGGCACTATGAGAGCCTGAACGAGTACGATATGATAAAGGTGCATCTAATTTGCTGCCACACAAAGTCTGCACCAACCATTTTGGCATAGTTTTTGCCTCCTCAATATGAGCTCTCTCATCAACAAGTGCATCATGTAAATCTACATCAGAAATGGGATGATCTGCATCATCACATGAAACCTGCAAATGTTGAAAAGTTGCCTCATTAGGCCAGCAGTAGACTATCCACCTGTAAAAAGAGGCATCAAAGTAGCATACATATCTTTGGAGCTAACAGATGTCTCCTTAGTACATGAAAGCAATGGTTGAATAGCATCTTCCACAAAAACAACATCACGGCTAACCAAAATGTGTTTAGTCTGTGGATGATACAGATGATAGCCTTTACTTTCAGAACTGTACCCAACAAAAATACATTTTACTGCCTTATCATCCAATTTTCTACGATGTTGTTCAGGCACTAGTGGATATGCCAAACAACCAAAAACCTGCAGATGAGCAACAGATGGCTTGCGATCATGCCAAGCCTCATATGGAGTGATAGACTGTAGCACTTTAGTGGGACACCTGTTAAGTACATATGCTGCACACATGACAACCTCAAGCCACAAATTGTGTGGTAAAGCCTGGCTCTTGATCATACACCTCGCCATCTCCATGAGTGACCTGTTCTTCCGTTCAGCAACTCCATTCTGTTGAGGTGTATACGGCATTGTACACTGGTGTTTTATCCCACGTTCAGCCAGAAATGCATTAAAATCAGAAGACATATATTCCCCCCCTCGATCAGAATAGAGGGTGCCCATTTTACATGCTGATAGATTTTTAGCCAAAACAAAAAACTGTTTGAAGCACAAAAACACTTCGGACTTTGCCTTCAATGGATATACCCATGCATGCCTGGAAAAATCATCAATGAAAGTCACGAAGTAAAGATAGCTTCCAAAAGAAGGTGTCTGTATAGGACCACAGACATCACTATGTACAAGCTGCAATTTCTGTGTAGCCTGAACTGAACCATCTTTTGGAAAGGAGGAACGCTGCATTTTGCCCAAAATACAGCCTTCACAAACATGTTTTCTAGGTGCCTCAAGTTTGGGCAAAGAGGACACCATTTTAGATTTCTGCAGGCGTAGCAAACTAGCAAAATTCAGATGACCAAAGCATGCATGCCAAAGCTTTGCATCTGACATAGCCTGAGAATCATTTACAACACATGCCAAATCATTTTTAGATCTTTCATAGTCTATGAGCTTATACAGCCCATGACATAAAATGCCAAAAGCAATAATAACATCACCATCTGACAGATCATGAACTGTACATCTGTCATCAACAAATTTCACAACCAAGCCAATCTTGGCTAATGCAGAAACTGATAACAGATTCTTCTTGATCCCTGGCACAAATAAAGCATCTTACAAAGTGAAAGAACTACCATCATCAGTAGTCAAAATGATCTTACCAACTCCCATAACAAGATAAGAGGAGTTGTTGGTGCATGTAACAGTATTCCCTGTAGGGGTAGGCTCGAGTGAAGAGAAGAAACTGCACTGCGAGGTAATATGTTTGGTCGCCCCACTGTCAAAGTACCAAACATCTGAGTCTACTACAAACATGCACTGCTCATGAGAAGATGGGTCAAAACTGCAAACAGTAGTAAACGCCCATTCTTCTTCCTGCACAAGATTAGCAGACTCTGTTTTTGGTGTAGAGGCTTTTGCAACAACCATTCCAGCCTCCTTTTTCTTTGCCTCTTTTGCAACCAGTTTTGGATAGTTCTTTATGATATGATCATTCCCTTTACAGTACTTGCAAAACAATTTCTGCTTTTATGATTTCTTCTCATCTTTATCCTGGTTCTTTGAATGTGCAGCATTTGCAGATTTCTGCTTACTAGTAGAAGAGCTCCATTTTCCTTTGCCCTTCTGACTAGCCAGGAAAGCTTGATCTGCAACACGCATAATGGACCTATTCTGCCTGGACTAATCTTCCTGTAACATAACAGAGACTAACTCCTCAAATGACAAGGCATTTGGATTGCCTTTCATCATCAATCGAAGAGTAGAAGCAAAACTCTGATATGAATCAGGAAGACCATTTAGAACGGTCTGCACAAGTGAGCTATCTGGTATAACCTCATCAGCAGAAATCAATTGTTCCTTCCAGTCTTTGATGTTTGTTAGGAAACTGTCCATAGAATCACGTTCATTCATGTGCTCACTCTCCAATTGTTTTCGGAGGTAAGCAACACGAGCCTCATTCCTAGCTTGGTACAATGTGGTAAGTGTATCCCAAGCATCCTTATCTATTCCGCAAGAGCGAATATGAGGAATAATGGCATGTTTGACAGACAAAGCTATCAATGCATGTGCCTAGGCATCTCTACCATCCCAACGAATCTGCTCTGCAGTAGGTGCAGTGGAAACAGCAGCACGAACAAGAATCTGCACAATATCATCTTCGACGCCATCTCTATCAGCTCCAGCACCTGTATTTGTAGTACCTGTAGTTACAGGTGTAACAGGACGTCTTTCAAAACCCTGCACAATGTTCCACAATCCTTTTGCAACCAATACATGTCGCATCATATAAGCCCATAATGGGTAGTTGGTACCATCCAACTTTTCCTCAACAGCCAACATACAGAATACATCACTGCTTTCAGCCATGGCTAGTGACTAAAATACCTTGATGCAAAAAATTGACTGTATCTCAAAAAGTTGAACAGAACTGCCCAGACGAGTTCTACTAAACATGTAGCAGACTTCGAGACACTTATACTGGCGGACTGAAACAGGTATATACCTTTGGCAAAAAAAAGACGAAATAGCCTACACAAGCACTACGATAGTGCGTTCGGAGGCCGAAACAAGCTCAGATCGCAATTTCGGCACACAGACGAAGCAGTTTTGATCTCTGAAACACCTTGAATATGCTCACTAAATTTCATGCGAATCTGAGACTGCAAACGGAGGAGTGTCAACGACGCCCTAGATGAAGCGGCGACCTGCTCTCATACCAATTGTTGGAGTTAGATGTCTGCGGAAGCACACGAACAACACAAGGAAGAAGAAGCAGCCTGGAGCACAACACACAAGACTGAATGTATTACTAGATAATGTACAAAGATAAGTAGCCCATTAGGGCAATAGTCGTATATACAAGCCAGGGGAAAAAACCTCCTAAAGAGGGAAAAAAGTGCCCAGGCGGTCCTAGTGTGTTCACACACATCACTACCTAAATATATCAACACAATGTCCTTCATCCTTGTTACATAATCTGAGATAGATTGAGAAGCCTTCTTCTTGAAAGTGGTAAATTCTGCCCACAAGGATACCTTCCTTGACTTTGTAGTGTTTTGGAAATGCTCTTCCAAAGCATTCCATATATCACTTGCACTTTCAAGACCTCTAATGTGAGGTAGCAAGTAGTCATTAACTGCCATGTAAATAATGCTCCTAGCTTGAGCATCTTTCTTCATCCAAGTCTTCAAATCTGATAATTCCTCCCTAGTTGGAACACTAGGATCTCTGAACTGAGGCTTTTCTTCTTCACCTGTGATATAACTTATCAAGTCTTTGCTCATAAGATGAGCTTCCATCCTCATTGACCATGCTCGATAGTTCTCTCTATCCAACTTCTCTATCTGAAGAGAATCTCCCATCCTTTCTTCACCTGTGTATTGAATTCTTCAAACTTTATGAGTAATAGATGTACCTTTACTTCGAATGATACTCCTTTTGTCTTCCTTGATGTTGTATGGCCTCCTTCTCAAGCTTTGCTCTCAAGCTTTCACCTTTTCAATCTTCAAATGTTGAAATTCTTTATGACTACAGCAGTCGGGATGCTCCTTTCTTTAATTTTGATGTTTCCTACTCTGATACCACTAATGGAGAGTGTTAATCTCCAAAAGAACAAGCTACTCTTGAAGTTAGAGCACCTCTATATCAAGAGTAACTCAAAAGATTTACCAATTTGGAGGATTAATGATCAATTATAAAGATTTTGGATAAACTGTGAAGAAGATGATTCTACAGAAAGTCTGTTGCACATATCTCTCTCATTGACTTATCAAATGTGTAAAGTTTTTTATAAAACTTTGCACAAGGTGTTGGCTATAGTTTGCATACCTTCTCCAAGTTAAATCATTCCAAAAGGCTCAGTAGATATTAAGAAATGATCTCAACAAGTCACCTATGTCTAGAACTGCTCTTCTGAGAAGTCGATTCAGACACCTGTAACTTCTAACACTTGGTTCTCTCAATCTAGAACCTGTTTATGCAAATGCTTTTAGCCATAGATAGCTTACCTTCCAACCTAAATTTTGGCTCCTCACTCATGCAAAACTTTAACCTGTGCACTGAGAAATGATCAAATCTTTGACCATCGAGATTGCACCTGTTTCAGAAAATTATGAACACTTCTTCACATATGAATGTTCCTACTCATAATTCTCACAGCCTCTTTACAATTAGGCTCTCAAACTTTAACCATAGAGTCATTAACTATGGAATTAGATGTCTACAAAAGGATTCTTGAAATGATCAATGAGAGAAGGAGAATGCACAGAAACATCAGGTGCAATTTTTTCTTCCATTACTAGAAAACTTTACATCTAGATGAGAGAGCTAATCTTAATACTTCTCATGTGTCTAATCACACCTAATTCTTCTGAATTCTTGTATTCTATACTGTCATACATTTGCCCTGACATTTTTCCTTTGTATATATAGTCAAATATTTACAAGCTTTTGACTATACAAAAGTATAAGTAAACTATCTCTGAATTAATGTACATATGTGTACACATCTTCATCTTCTGAATATGCATTTCCTTCAAGCTTCATAACTTGATCTTCTCTTTAGTCCTTGACTTCCAAACCTTCATCCAAACTTCAATTGTTGATTGCTCTACACCAACAAAGCCTATGGTTGGCACTCAAAGAAAGTGGAGATGCATATAGTGTTTGTGATTCTTACCCAACAAAGAATCAGCAATGTGGAAGGAGAAAGAACAAGGAAAAGAATGATAAAAAGAATAATAGCATAGATGCAAACAGTAGAAAATGCACATTCTTCATTCTGCACAAGATTAGTAGACTCATTTTTAGGTGTACAGGCATCTGCAACAACCATTCCAACCTCTTTCTTTTTTGCCTCTTTTGTACCCAATTTTGGAAAAACTGAGACTGCTTAGCAAGCTATTACATGTTGTAAACATTGATCTCTCCAAAAAATATCGTCCAAAGTAAATGGAATAGAGGGAATTAGTTTAGTGCAAAACGTGAAGAGATCTTATATGGACTTAAAGAATTCCCTAGAAAATGGCACCAAAAGTTTGATGCTTTTATGAAATCTCAAGGCTATTCTTGAAGCAATGAGGATCATTGTCTCCACACTAAAAGATGCTTAGATAGCCGATTGATATGCTTGATAATTTATGTCAATGATATGTTGATTGTTGGGGAGTCCTTTGATGACTTATCATTGCTCAAGAGGAAGTTAAATGAGATATTTGATATGAAGGATTTGGGGGATGCCAAACATATTCTGGGCATGCACATTACTCGTGATAGGAGTTACAAATGCATATATTTCTCAAAATGATTCCATATCCAAAGCACTTTGCATGTTCAATATATAGGGTGGAAGGAATTGAGCACACCTTTACCTGTATATGCGAAGTTCCTTTGCGTTCTATGCACATTTCTCGTTTGCTTTCCATATTGACAATGCTCACAAAATGAAAAATCAGAGAAAGATAACATAGGTAAGTAGCCAGAATGAGAAAGATTTTCCATTCCACTATATGGCCCAAATGACCATGCCAAATACAAGCCATAGGCTGTTCAGTAACAGCTAACAAGTGTTCTTTCTGTGATACAACTAAAGGATAAAGTGAGCCAACTTTGCTTCCTTTTGCAATAACCATATTGCCCTTTGATATACGAAAGGACTGAGCATAGAAGACCACCTTGTAACCAAGGTCATCAAGTTGACCAACTGACATCAAACTGCGTGATAACTGAGGTACATGGCATACATTATGCATAGTAAATTTTGAACCATCAATGAAGTGCACAACCACATCTCCAATCCCCACAACATCACACTGGTAAGAGTCACCAAGTCTCACGGTACCAAGAGACTTTGCTGTATAATTAGAGAACCATTCTCTATGTGGTGTCACATGGAAAGAAGCACCAGAAATCTAGAAAAATTTTGCCAGAGTATCCTCTGCAAAATTAGCATATGACCAGTGTCAAAGTATCATAAAACTGCAAGTACTGGCATGTCTACCTGCATAGTGAATCACTGACTCCACTGCATATAATCAGTTACCCAATAGAAGCCAACTAGGCTTATCGAGCACCTATGAACAACTATCATACATCTCCTATGGTGAGGCTGGGTAAGTCTTCCACCTGCATCACCGAAGAGACCCCGACATCTGCGTGTCTCCTGGTTAAGAAAACCTCACCACGACCCTCTTTATCAAATGTAAAAGGCTTTATGCAAAGAACGTAACCGCTATATCAATGACCACATGGATGTACATAAGCGGTATCCACAGAAGTGTACATGGTGTGTATGTGCTCAATATATGCAGTAAAATGACACTAAAAAAAAGCTGAATACACAGCCCAAAAACTAGCCAACAACACCTGCAAGTGTCTGTCAACTCTGATGTTTTAGGCTTTAAAAACCTGCATAAATTTGCAGCGGCTGCTCCCACCAAAATTGAAAACCCCTCCAGAAACCTGTAGTTTTACGAGTGTGGCTGAAAATACAACCCCAAAGGTTGATATTTATTGTCTGAGAAGTACAAGGAACACTCTTCTTGATGTTGTTGGATCTATGTGAAGAGAACTATGTGCGAAAGTACTCCGAAATGGCTCCAAAAACACCCCAAAATTGCTTCAAAAATAGGCTTTGAAAGCAAAAATGAAGCTTTGAGGGACCAAAACTTGTTCAAGGTAATGTCAACCTTAGTCTTTCCCCTTCTTCAAACACCACAAGTGTAGCTTAGTGGCAAGAGATTGCCACGGTTAAGTGAGCTCTGGGGGGAACAGTACTGGGATGGGTGACCTCTCGGGAAGTACCCAGAACCTCTATATTCCTTGATCGTTGAGGTCCTCCCTCGCATGCAGCCAATGGCGCCAACGGTGACTTCGATGACTCGGATGACAAGGTATGCCAAGGTCTATGCCTTGGTCGCCGCCTTAATCATAAGCCTTGGAGAAAGCCTTAGGGGGGGGGGGGGGGGGGGGGGGGTGCTCGCTTCGCTCGCACAAAAGGAACAAAGCTTTTGCCTCGAACTGCTCGAATACCAGTGAAGTATTTCAATGGCAATGCACCATAGGGCGCTCCCTTTCTTAGAGAGCTCCACGATGATATGCTCGGAGTAGAAAAACGAGCTCTGAGGCTGCACACAGTACTCCGCACAGAGGCTATAGAATACGCAGAACACATAGTACATAGGGAGCACGAAGACAGACTTCTTAGGTCTTACAAATGCGATCGAACTTACAGTCTGTGACTGACGAGGCCACTATATGTTTTATTAAAGAACATATACAAAGAAGTGTCCGGTGGCCATTTGGCCTTTCACATGGAAACTAACGGTAACTGTTTAACCATAAATGCTTTAGCTCTAGTAACATATTCAAGAAATGTCTCTCCAACACTCAATCTTAAGTTCTCTAATTCTTCAATGATGTTTTTTGCTATATTTCCTTCTTGGAAGTTTGCTTTAAAGGCATCCTTAATTAACTCCCAAGTAGCCAAATGGTTCTCACTAGCACCATATAACTCCTTAATCAAAAGAAGCCAACTAGGTTTATCAAGCACCTATGAATAACTAGAATACATCTTCTATGGTGAAGTTGGGTAAGTCTTCCATCTGCATCACTAAAGAGACCCTAATAAATGCGGATCTCCTAGTTAAGAAAACCTCACCATGACCCTCTTTATCAATGTCAAAGGATTTATATGAAAATGTAACTTCTATATCAATGACCACATGGGTGTACATAAGTGGTATCCATAGAAGTATATATAATATGTATGTGCTCAGTATATGCAATAGGATCACATTGAAAGGTTGAATTTAAAGTCAAAATACTAGAAAACAACACCTTCAAATGTTTTTCAACTTTGTTTTTTAGACCACAAAAATTTGCATAGACTTACAATGGCTGCTCCCACACAATTGAAAGCCTTCCAAGAAACCTATAAGAAGACTCAATAGCTGAAAATCTAGAGATAAAGCTGAGCGTACACTACCAAGGAGACACAATCACAAGTGTCTCTAGTATCAAGCTTGATCTCAAGACCAATCTTTCCACCTATGTACTCAACACTATCCCAAAATTGCAAAATTAGCTTGTAATTTCCCCCAAATTTTGCAACCAAATAAATTCTCGAAAAATCAATGCAGAGAGCCCAGAAGACACTTTGAAGGCTCCAAAATAATATCAACCTTAATTATCTTTACTGATACAATCACTAAGCAACTAGGGCTTAGTGGTAGGGATACTTTCTAGTTAAGCATGTCTTGGGTGGAACACTATTGGAATCGGTAAACTCACACATAGCCAATGATGCCAATGGTGAATTTGGTGAATCGGATGATAAGATATGCCAAGGTGTATGCCTTGGTAGCTACCTTCATCATAAGCCTTGGAGGAAGCCACTACATGGCACAAACTATAAGGAATCGATCATGCTTCTCTGCATGCATAATGAAGAAAACCTTTTTCTAAAAACTACTTTGATACTAGTGAGGTGATGTGATGGTGTGCACCACTGTGGTTTCCTCTTTAAGAGTTTCAAGATGATGCTCTCAAAGTAGAAAACTGATCTCTGGAAGACACACATGATACTCTACATGAACCTACTAAATACACCAAAACTATCATGGATACAAAGAAAACCATCCTAAAATTCAAAGTCCATGTGAATTATGATTGGTTCATAATATGGAGAAATGAATGCTTCCATCATGATTAGAATATACCAAAAGCCTAAGATCGATTGGTCCTGTTTTGGATTACTCACATCAATAATGACATCATCAAATTGTAACCACCCTTGAACACCTATATAAAGAGGGCTTGACCACATATATCCTCACTTTTGCCAATGTCATTCTTGGGATCTCAAGGACCCGCAATCTCCAAGTAAGTACTTTTCAAGTTCCAATTCCAATTCTAGTCTTGTTCCTTGTTCTAGTCTTGTCTAGTCTAGTATCCTGGACATCGTGTCTTGTACTCTTGTAATCTCATAGTATGAGATCCTTTTCAATTATTTCTTGTACCTTCAAGAGAGTTCTTCTATTTCAAATATCTTATTGCATACCTACAATCCAAGGTTGTGGGATCTCTTGTGTCTTTTCTAGTCCATTTATTATACCTATCTATCTCAAATTGTGGAACTTCTTGTAACATTTATATATTCTTGTATTATTACCCCTACATGCGTGGTGTTAATATATGTCATTTGACACAGAGCTATTCCACCATCAACTTGCATGAAAGCAATGCCCAAATAATTATGAAAATGCCCCAAATCTAATATCGCAAAGAGGCATGCAAATCAACCTTAAATTCAGCAATATGCTTCTGATCACGACCAGTGAGCAACATGTCATCAACACACACAACAATGATCAGAAGTACATCATTCACACGCTTAACATATGAGATGCTCTTAGTTGGACTGTTCTCAAAACCATGTGCAATCAAGTAGGCATGTATCTTTTCATACCAAGCATGTGGTTCTTGATTCAAACCATATGATGGTTTTTTAAACCTGCATAATTTTTTTCATGCCCTTGCTGCACAAAACCATGGGGTTGAAATACATACACTTCTTCATGTAAGTCACCATTCAAAAATCAGGTTTTAATGTACAACTCATGTACATTCCAACCATGAAGAGTTGCAAGTGCACAATTTCTACAAATGGTAGTCATTGAGCATGTGGGTGCAAAGGTCTCATCAAAATCAAAGCCTCTTTCTTGAGCATAACCTTTTGCACCAAGCCTAGCCTTATACATATCAATTATTCCATGCGGCTTATGCTTTAGCTTGTATACTCATTTAGTGTCAATGGCCTTTTTTCTAGGAGGCAAATCACATAAAGACCATGTACCATTCTTCATAAAAGCACCATATTCTGATTACATAGCAGACATCCAATTTTTTGAATTTTGTGCTTCATCAAAAGAAATAGGCTCATTCTTATCACAAAGACTAGTGGCATCCATTGCATCACAATCTGATGCAAAAGAAGCATTATGAGATCATCAACGAGTACGATATTATAGAGATGCATATAATTTTCTATCTTGCAAAGTCTACACCAGCCATTTAGATATAGTTTTTTCCTCCTTTATATCAGCCCCCTCATCAACAAATGCATCATCTAAATAGGCATAAAAAACGGAATGATTTGCATCATCATGTGGAACTTGTAAAGGCTGAGAAATCACCTCATTTGGGCCAATACTTGATTTCCCACCTGTAAAAAGGGAAACAAGGTGTCATACACATCTTTGGAGCTAATTGATAACTCCTTAGTATATGAAAGCAATCGTTGAATTACATCTTCCACAAAAACATCACGGCTAACCAAAATGGGTTTACTATTTGGATGATACAGACAATAGGCTTTGCTTTTAGAATTGAATCCAACAAAAATACATTTCATCATTTTATTATCCAATATTTTGTGTTATTGTTCAAGCACTAATGCATATGTGAAACAAGTAAAGACATTTAGATGAGCAAAAAATGACTTGCGACCATGCCAAGCCTGATATGGAGTGATAGATTGCAGTGCTTTGGTGGGACACCTATTAAGTACATATGGTGCACACATAACAGCCTCCAGCCAAAAACTATGTGGTAAAGCCTAACATTTTACCATACACCTCACCAACTCCATGAGAGAAGTTCTTTCATTGAGCAACTCCATTTTGTTGAGGTGTATACAACATTGCATACTGATGCTTTATCCCACATTCAGTCAAAAATTCATTAAAACTAGAAGACATGTATTCTCCCCCTTGATCAAAATGGACAGTGCCCAATTTACATGCTGACAGATTTTCAACCAAGAGAAATCATCAATAAAAGTGACAAAGTAAAGGTAGTCCCCCAAAAGAAGGTAGTTTGCATAGGATCATATACATCACTATGAACAAGCTAGAATTTCTGAGTAGTTGGAACTGAACCATCTTTTGGGAAGGAGGAACACTACATTTTTCCTAGAATATAGCCTTCACATACATGTTTACAAGGTTTCTCAAGTTTGGGTAGAGAGGACACTATTCTGGATTTCTACATGCATAACAAACTAGAATAGGTTTTGCATAGTATATGAGCTTATACAACCCACGACATAAAATTCCATAAGCAATAATGATATCTCCATTTGATAGATCATGAATTGTACATTGGTCATCAACAAATTTGGCAAAAAAACCGATCTTCACTAATGTTGAAACTGACAATAGATTTTTCTTGATCCCTAGCACATATAGTACATCTGAAAATGTTAAAGAAGTACCATTAGCAATAGTCAAAATGATCTCACCAACTCCCATTATAGGATATGAGGACTTATTTGCACATGTGACAATATTCCATGTAGGGGCACACTCAAGTGAACTGAAGAAACTGCACTACGAGGTAATATTTTTTGTTACCCCACTATCAAAGTACCAAAAATTTGAGTCTATTGTAGACACACACTACTCATGAGAAGATCCTTCATAACTGCATACAATACTAAAAACACATTCTTCATTAGGCACAAGATTAGTGGACTCTATTTTTGGTGTAGAGACCTCTGTAGCAACCATTCCATCCTCTTTCTTCTTTTCCTCTTTTGCAACCATTTTTGGACATCTCTTTATGACATGATCATTTCCTTTATAATATTTGCAAATTTATTTTTTCTTTTGTGTTTTCTTCTTATCTTTGTCTTCTTTCTTTGAGTATGCCGCATTAGGAGATTTTGATGAGCTCCATTTACCCTTGCCCTTTTGAATAGCTAAGAAAGCTTGATCTACAACATGCCATCAATTAAAGAGTAGAAGCAAAAATCTGATATGAATCTAGAAGACCATTAAGAACAATTTGCACAAGTGAACTATCTAGTAAGACTTCATCAGCAGATAATCAACTGCTCCTTCAAATCTTTGATCTTGGTCGAAAAGAATTCCAAAGAATATCCTTCCTTCATATGCTCACTCTCCAATTTTTTTTGAAGGTAAGCGACATGAACCTCATTTCTTGCCTGGTAATAAGTAGTAAGTGTATCCCAAGCATCCTTAGTTGTTTTGCAAGAGAGAATGTGAGGGATAATGGTAGGTTTGACACACAAAGCTATCAATGCATGTGCCTAGGAATCTCTTCCATCCCAATGAAGTTTCTCTACAATAGGTGCAGAAGGAACCATAGCACGAACAGGAGCTTGAAGATAATCATCTTCAACACCATGTGCATCACCTTCAATAATTGTATTCGTAAGTGTAGTGGCCTTTTTTCAATACCCTGCACAATATTCCATATCCCTTTTGCTACCAATACATGATGCATCATATATGCCCATAACGGGTAATTAGCAACATCCAACTTGTCCTCAACAGCCAACATATGAAATACATCATTGCTTTCAGCCATGGTCACTAACTAAATACCCTGACACAAAAAAATTGATTGTATCTCAAAAAGTTGAACAAAACTAGCTTATTAAGTTTTGTTAATCATGTAGGACATGTCAAGGTGCTTGTACTTGTGAATTGAAGCATGTATATATGTTTGACACAAAAAGATGAAATTTCCTGCAAAGGCACTACCATAGTGCATTCAGTGGCCGAAACAAGCTCAGATCAAAAGTTTGACACCAAAAAACAAAGTTGTTTTGAATCCTAGTCACCTTGACTATGCTCACCAATTTTTGTGTGATTCTGAGACTATGACTGGAGGTGTGTTAGGACACACTAGATGAAGCAGTGGCCTACTCTCATACCAATTGTTTGAGTTTGAGGTCTACAGAAGCACGGGAACAGCACAAGGAAGAAGAAGAAGCTTGGAGCACAACACACAAATACTAAATGTATTACCAAGTGAATGTACAAGAATAATTAACTCATTAGCATCATAGGTGTATATACAAGCCAAGGAAAAAAACCTCCTAAAGAGGGAAAAAATGTTTTGATAGTCCTAAGAGTGTTCACACACATCGCTACCGAAATATGTCAACATTTTGTACAAAAAGATATATTGAATACAACACTTGAGTGCATATAAGCAACTTACCATAGAAACTGAAAATGCACATACTCTATGGTGAAGTGCCAGCATAGGATATCGTAACAAATATAGCGCATAGTTACAAAGAGAGAGAGAAGGAGAGAGACATACAGAGAGAGGGAGAGAGAGAAAGCATTGAATATACACATAAACACACATGTACCTATACAAAGAGAGGGAGAGAGACAAAGCATTGAATATACACATAAACACACATGTACCTATAAGATTGCATTGTTGGGTATCATATCACTTTGGTGCTTGATTTTTTTACATATATATAGAACTATCTCATGTTGGTTTTATTATTGGGATTTATTTTTCTAAATTTCAAATTTGAGATTCAAATTTATCTATTTTTCACTCCTCCCAAAGGAATTGCACTAATAAAAAGAGAGAGAGGTGGGTAGCGATTTCGAACCCATAATATCTCCCTTTTAAAAAAATATAGATTGAAATATTACACTTTTCTTATTTTCTACATAAATTATTCCTCTTCAAATTTCTTTTACTTACTAGTTTTTATGTGGAGGATCTCTCTCTTTGAACCCCTCCTTTAATGCCTTGTTGGTTCATTTCTTTTCATTTGAATAATTTTCAAGGACTTTTTTTTCTCTTTTGGGAAGAGACTTCCATTAAGTTCCCTTGGCTATTTGTATGAGGCACATATAGCACCTTCTTCACTCATTTGTTTCCATTGACTAACATTTTTTCTCCGGCCACATTAACTTTCTTGGAAGTTTTATTGTAGGTGTGAGCTTTGTATTTTAAGGAGTATAGTTCTAGTGCATCTCCCCTTTCCCCCTAAAAGAATTGAGATCATTTTTTTATCAAGCCCAACCCTAAGACGAACTTCTTGATATAAAAATATTTCCTTGGAACTGCATCACTTTCTTGGCAAATATCGTCATTTCATGTGTCATATTTCTCGTTCAGCACCCTCCAATTAGTACTAAGTGCCCTTGTATTATACAAAACGATAAAAGTTTTTTTCCATGGTATGTAGGATATCTAAGCCTATTAGCATGCACTTTTGGTGTCTTTGGGCTATTATGAGCTGACATTTTGTTTCTTCATCTCTCGTCCATTTCTGCAAATCTTTGCAAGTGTCATCGTGTGCAATTTTTCCACTTCTAATCAATCATTTTACTTCAAGTTCAAAATCTTTTTGTATTATTGACTTCGTCTTCACACACTCAAAGTGTCATTTTTGTACTTGAAATCATATTTGGTGTATATTTGGACCCCCTCCACTAACTCCAGATGCCCTATACATATGTGAATGTGCTTGTGATAAGATTTTTTTCTTTTGGTACACTTTAATACACACTTTCACTTTATTTCCTCAAAGTATAACTTTCCATACTTCAAAGGGGGAAGTGGTTAAGTGATTTTCCATGTAATAAAGCTCAAAGTTCAATACTTTCAAGCTTGTTCATCGTTTGCAAGATCTCCACCATTTCAAATAACAATGCATCCACTTTTTCTAACTTAACATATTTTCCACCTTTCACTGGTTTGTGGCCAAGGACGAACATTCGAACCACTCTAATCATAATCTTTGGAGAGGTATCATGACGGCCTACTTGTACACGAACCTTTTATATGAAGTTATCAATAACACTAAGGCATAAAATAATTGGGAAAGCAAACTAAATGCTCGGAAGATGTGAAACATCAAAGACAAAAACGCTTTAGGACAACTACTTTCAACATATGATGAACTCACAAAGGCATACCACTTCATCCAAGACTTCACATGAAGCTTGGATTCTAGCAATTCTTCCATAGTTTGACCATAAAACCACAAGATAAAGTAACAAAAAATATTGGAAAATTCAAGGACTTCCAACACAAGCTAGCTTCACGTGGACATCAAGTCTCAACTGAAGGCATAGAAATCAAGCTAGTCAATAAGTTCCCAAGATCATATGAAACTTTTATGACCACATTCTACAATCATGATCAAGCCTTGGCATGAGAAGAAGTGTATCACGTCTTTCCTCTACATGATTCCAAATCCAAGAATTGTATTCCTATGCGAGAATGAAGGAAAAATCTACATTTCGAAATTCAAGAGTCAAAATACTAAGCAAGGAGTCTCGGAGAAGAGCAAGAAGTCGTTCACATGCATCTTCTATGGCAAACATCACCACATTGAAAAACTCTACTATAAGAAGAAGACCAATAGTAGTAAGACTTCTCAAAAGTCTTCATCATCTCATCAGAGTTGTCACTTCGCAAGTCAAGAGCTATTTGTATCTTATAAAAATCAAGTGTTGATCACATCAAACTCTTCCAAAGAGTGAATCTTTGAAAATGTTGGAATATCACACATGTGTAATGATAAACTAGGCTTCAATGATATGATAATTATAACGGCTAAGCGTGACATGGTAGATCATAAATTCAAATAGTGAGATTAAAACTCGTTCAAATATTCTTTATGTACCTAAACTCTGCAAGAATCTTTTGTCCATGAAGGAAATCACTCAAGCAAACAAGAAACTCTTCTTTGACCTCACTACAATTTAATTTGCTGACCCCGATATCAACAAAGATTTCAAGAAAGGTTTCAAAGAGAACGGACTCTATAAACTCTCATGTTTCATCTTAAGGAGTTGATTTCATATCTTTGACATGAAAGGTTTAGCCACACATCTTATGTTTCAAAGATCTCTTCTACCAGGCTTGTTAGACGTCTTTCTAAGATTACACCGATGAAATTAGTGTCAAGCATGCACAAAAGGTAATAAATATTAAAGTTCAAACTCTAAAGAAGCATCTTTGAGAGGAAAGAGATCCTGAGCATCAGTCCATGTTTGTCTTTGTGGACCAATGAACATGCAATGTTTGAGTGGATCAATCTATTTTCTCCTCATAGTAGATGATTATTCTAGGTACATTTGAGTTTTCTTTTTGAAGGCCATGTCCCAAGACCTTCTCCAAGCTTCAAGCGTGCCTTCTTCATGTCAAGAATGAGTGCATCTTCCATGAAGGCCATTTAGTCAGATGGTGATGGGGAGTTCATCAAATCAATATTAGAATATCATCATCATCCTCACCATCTCCCATTCCCATCTCTATCTTCGCAAAATTTTTGGCTTTTTTGGTCATATTCCCTTCCCCACCTCATTCCCCTCATTTCATTTGTGATAGAGAGCAAGAGAGAGAGAGAGTGCTTGTATGCATTCTACTTTGTGTGTTTTTTAGCATTTCTTCCAGGTTCTCAGTGTATCATCATCTCCAGCAGCTTGCATAGGTACAACACATCTTTGCACAGGTCCTGAGAGGACGGCCTCTATCTGTCACAACGGACAAAGAAAGTTGGTATTTCTTGTTTTCATGCATGGCATGATAAACCGCACCATTAGAGAACTCCAAATTACTAAAAAGATCCAAAAACATTGCACTTTTTTGTTCTATTGCGGTAGAACAAATCCATGATAAACACCGCCTTTCATGACAAACAGGCCCACGACAGATGATAGACACCGTCTATCATGACAGACATTGTCTACCACAACAAACAGCCCGACAATGGATGATAGACACTATCTATCACGACAGACAGCCCCACAACAGACGATAGATACTGTCAACCATGATAGATAGTGTCTATCATGAAAAACATTGTCTATCGTGATAGACAGTCCCACGACGCACGATAAACACCATCTATTGTGACAGACATTGTCTATCATGATAGAAAGCCCCATGACAGATGATAGACATCATCTATCATGACAAACACCGTCTATCGTGATAGACAAATCTATCACAATAGACACCTGTTTATTGCGATGGATAACCAATTTCGGCAAAAGTCAGGGTGTTAAATTTATGGAAAAATTGGGCTATAATTTGGTAATTATCCAGGTCTTTTACTTACTCCATTATGGAGGCCTTAGAAAAATACACCAATATCCTGAGAGATCTTGTTTGCATGTTTTAACCCCCTAAAGCGCTATAACTTTTTCATACAAAATCTATTTTTTGAGCTCTAGAGTGTGTTGGAAAGCTCGTCTTGAATCCCACTCGGCCTTGACTATTTTTCTTAAGAATAATGTATTGATTTTTAGATAGGGTAATTTGAAGTTTACCCATAGGTGGGATTAGGAAACCTAGGGAACTCTAGATAATTTTTCATCAATACAAAGGGGGAAAAAAGAATCTTTAAAAGTGTGTGAAACAAATTGTCTCTCAATCGAAGTTAAAAGATTGAGCTAAACTTGGAACTTTTATAGGGTCATTAAGAGCTCTTCGAGAAACCAAAGCACGGTGCCAGCGTGTGCAAGCTTGGGAATGCGCTTCTGAGTCATACAAGTGCAAACAAGGAGAAGTGACTCGAGATTGAAAGATCTGTCAACCCCTCAGTCAATTCCTAGCTTAGCCTAAGTGAGAATAGTGGTTTTGATTGATTAGGGACAGGATAGGAACACTCAAGTTCTAGGAGCCTTTAAATTCTCAAGTTCAAGAATAGGTTAATTGCAATCAAGGGGCAAATTAAGGGCAAAGAATTTAATGTGAGTGGACGAAGAACATCAAGTTTGGAAAACTAAAGTGCTCCTTATGACGCATGTTCTAATACAAGGAAATGCATACTAAAGAAATTAAAAGGAACAAGTAATTGATATCAAGGAATCAGCAACGTGGTTGTACAAGGATCATTGGGCTAATCAGTAGGGCATATGAACCTGAGATCAGGTGGACACTTATGAAAAGACCATTGAAGTATTAGATCATCTGAGGCTAGCGTCAACCATACAACTAGGTCGTAGGCCCAACAGCTTAGTGATTATCCCTACATACTTAGTTTAGAAACGAATGATTCAGAGATGTCCTTTAACATGGAACAACCGGTCGATAGTGCAAGCATAGCCTATTTATAGACACAAGAAGCTCTCTATAAGACACAATTGGAGTATATTAGGACCAACCGATTAGATGCACACATCTATGAGGATGGTCTAAGGCAATTAGTGGTCCAACTCAAAAATCCCGATCAATCCTTCAGACTTGAACACCCATGGTAAAATTCAAAAAGGGTTTGTATATTGACAAGCAAGGAACCATGTATGTGGTTACGAGCTTACTGGACAGGAAGGATGAGTTTGGAAATGTCATTATCGAGAATGAGATAGGAGACCTAGAACAAGGAGACCTAGGACAAGAACCTAAGACTCCTCGAGGCAACTCTATCTTGACAAGAGTGATTACTCCATAGTGGGTCCCCCAAGATAACAAAAGCATCGAACTCTTCTTGAATAGAGATAGGGAGGAAGCCTTTTGGAGGTTCAAGTCAAATCAACTTAGTGAAATAGGCAGAGTCACTATTTACTAGTTCAAGGATCCAAAAATACCAAGCAAAGTTGTCTATCTGGATAACATGTTGGAGAGAATGTTCTTGGTAACAGAGCATGGTAATCATGCATACTCTTGGAAGGGAGAATTGATTTTCCCTCCACCAATGTCTAATGTTTCCCATGGCCACCGAGGAGCAGGATCATCAAAGACTCATGAATCCCAGAGAGAAAGAGTTAGAGAGAGACCTAAAGTGAGCTTTGCAAACCCCTTAGGAAGAGAGCGGTCAGAAAGAACTGATCAAGAAAGACACAGAAATCCTAGACATCAAAGAGGCATGGATGAGTTTCCCTTGCCTAGGCCTAAAGAACAACATAGGATCTTGAGACCTACGCAGTTCGCGAATTCCATGAAGACTTGCTTCGATGGTATAGAGACCCATACAATCATGTGGCAGAATTTAGGCAAGTCTTGAGAGCTGAGCAAGTTCATGACCTATTCAAACAATACATTGCTTTTGGTCTAACACTCAAGAACATTGCTCTTATGTGGTTTCAACCACTACATCAAAGACAATTCAAAAACATAGATAAATTGCTAGAAGCCTCCATCACATAGTTTTCTAAAAGTGGCATCAGACACAACATCTCTTCACTGATACACAGCTTCAAACAAACACCTCAAGAAATGGTCAGACTTGCAGGAAGAAGGTTTAAACAATACCTAGAGAGATTCCCTATTCCAGAGTTACCCACTCTAGTCAAACAAGTGGCTTTATTCTTAGATGGATTGTTGAGTAGCAAATTGAGATCTTATGTGTACGTAGAGGACCCTAGATCCATAGAGCAGTGTGTACGCATGTGCATAGACATTGAAGATAATCTAGCTGAGGAATTAGATCTTTCAAAAATCCATAAAGATTCAAATAGCTCAACAAGCCGTAATTCCAAACAATCTACATCTATTGAGGAATTAGCGAAGAAGGTAGCTGAAAAGTTTGGAATCTCTAGCAAGCAAACACCTAGATTTGCCCCAGTGAAACAATGTTATACCTGTGGAGGAGACCATATGGTTAATGTGTGCCCAATCATGGCTCAACCCCAAGTGAACCCAAATAGCCAATATTGCAACATAGAAAGGAGGTACACTAATCACACTGCACAAGATTTCCCCTATAACAAGCAAGCAGATAGACAAAATCATCCACAACCATATCCATAACTAGGGAGATACCACAACCAATACCCACTGCAATAGTATATTAGGCCCCAACAACCATACAAGCAACCCTATCAAGCTCAACAAAGGCCTTAGCTAGTGTTAGCTCAGCAACATCCACCTCCAGCCAATGTAATCCCACTAAAGTATGTAGCTGCTGAAGAAACTTTAAATAGAACGCAGGAAGTATGTATGATGAGCACACCAATCAAGGTATACTGGCTTACTATGTAGATGAAGATGAGCATGAAAAGTGGTTGCAAATAGCACATGTACGTGCAATATAGCAACATCACTCCAAACACCAAACCCTACAGACTTTGCGAAGATTAGGCGGATATTGGCCAACCATGGAAGCAGATGTCCATACAAGCATGGTAGAGATGGATACCTAAGACTGTGTGTTCATGAAAGTGAATATCTTAAGATCTTAGAGATTGCTCACCAAGGTTTGGTAGTAGGACATTTTGGACCAGACCATGTGATCAAGGCAATTCTATTCGCAAGTTTTTGGTGGCCAACACTTCACATGGATGCACATACCTATGTGAAGAGGTGTGATATTTGTCAACGAACTCAATACCCTATACGTAAAGATGAGATGCCATAAAACCCATAATGGATGGATGTGCATTCTCTAAGTGGGGAATAAACTTTGTAGGTCCTATTAGTCCCCCATCTAAGGGTTCACATGTTGAATACATCATTGTGGCCACTGACTATCCCACTAAGTGGGTAGAAGTAAAGGCCACAACAAAGAACGATGCTCAAACCACTACTAAATTCTTATTCGAGAATGTGTTCACTAGATACGGATTACCAATAGAGTTAGTAAGCGATAGAGGCAAGCACTTCTTGAATGAAGTCATTGAAAACCTTCTCCAAGAATTCTTGGTGGTACATAAGAAGTCTTCCTCCTATCATCCATACGCTAACAAAGAAGCCGAGAGCACAAATAAGATTCTATGTAATGTATTGATGAAATTGTTGAATACTAAATGCCCTGACTGGGACAAACAACTACACCATCTTGTTTGGGCATATCGAGTCACCTATAAAACGGTTTTCCAAGCCACACCCGCTCAGATGGTATTCGGCCAAAATGTAGTGCTACCGTTAGACTTCTTGATACTTACATTGAAAGTAGGATATGAGGATCAATGAACTATCCATGAGCTCTCATCTAGAATCTTTGATCTAGAACACATAGGTGAAACAAGATTGAGAGCAGTAGCAAGGATTTATGCAACCAAGAAAAGACAAAAGGCATACTTCGACGCCCATGTGAAAGATAAAGGCTTGAAAGAGGGAGACTTAGTCTTGGTATACACATTGAAATAGCATGCACAAAAGTTGGAGAAGCAAGGCTATGGACCTATGATTATCAATAGGATCTCAACAAGTGGAGATGTCCAATTAGCCACTCTAGAAAGGAACATCCTACCTAGTTATATCAGTGGTTATAGAGTCAAATTATATCAAGAACCACTCACAAAGGAAATTCTCAATCGCCTCAACATTGCAAATAAGTGTAAGGAAGAAGAAAAACGAGTTCGAGAAGAAGCATAGGCCGAAGCCTTAGAATGCATCTGGTGAATGAAATTAAGAAGACAAGGTAGAGATCAACCTAAGTCAAATTCTTATGAAGCTCAAGGATATCACATGGCCATGTGACAAGCTTCAGATGTAAGTTCTCCTAAAATAGTTGATCGACGTCATTTTGTGATCCTAGAGGTAGGACAAGGAAAGTGTGCAAAGATTGTAAGAGCCTTGATTGACTCAGGTGCAGCCACTAGTGCAATGTACCTTCCTTACTGTCAAGAATTGCAAGTAAAAGTCAATCCTATGGAAGCATATCTCATAGGGGTTGGGAGGTTTGGAAACCCCTTCCATGGGCGAGATGGAGCTTCCCATCAACATTCAAGATGTCCTAATGACATCAAAGTGCTAGTGTGTCAAGACTAGGATCTCACCAAACCTCTTGTCTTGGGTCAAGATTAGATCTATGATCATGCAATCAACCTGAACCTAAGAAGTGGACTTCTTCAGGTGTGGATAAATCAAAACTACATCACAATTGAGTTTGAAAATCAAGGACTCAGGCAACTAGAAACAACACCCACCCCTAGTCCTTCCAGGAACACACATGATGATAACGATGCTATTCTTGCCCAAAGTTTTATGGTGTAGAAGAAGGTCAATCATTAAGAAATTGCAGAAGCCAATATGGAACTCGCTTCTTTTCCAAAGAGGATCCTAGAAATACAAGCAAGGAAACACAAGAAGCAGATGCAACAGATAATCAAGAGGCATGCTCAATGATTGGTGCAACATAAAGTACCTCATGGAATGAAGCAGATCTCGATATGCAAGGGTGAACAACCTTCTTCTCTAGAAATAGGACCCTAAAGATGCACCAAACAAAAAACTCAGTCGAGGACTATAATGAAGGAGTATCCTAGGCCTCAATCAAGCTGGATGATGTCTATTTGGGTCCCAAAGTGGTCGATGAAGGAAAACCCTAATGGTAGAAAAATCTAGGCGCCCAAGACCTGCTTAAATGCTCAAGTAGCTTCACATAAGCTCACAAGCTTGAAATGCCACTCACAGACACTCACGTCACAAATCTCGTGGAAAACATTTGCACTCCACACCTCCACATCTCTGACCACATCTAGGATTATCTAGAAATTGGTGCCTAAAAAGTCCCAAATCCCAGAAGACCTATTTTAGAAACATTTACAAGTCATCATTGCCAAAATTTGTAATCCGATGCTGAAAATTTGGAGTTAAACCTTGTAACGAAACCCCTTATCCCAATTGTAACTTGCACTGACGTAGATACATTCTAAGTACAATTCACATCTAAAGTATGCATCTAGGAACAAAATCACTAACCAACTAACCAACACTCACATACGCCAAGCACCTCACTCACTAACTCCCTAACCACCATCAGGTATCATGTTGGTATTGTAAAGAAGACAAAGAACCATCAACTTTTTGTTGCAATACTAATGTGATCTCCTTTTCTAGTTGATTCAAAGAGAAAAATACAATACTACTAGCATCAAGGCTAACAGAGTAGGTACTAGTTCGCAGGCAAGGACAAATCAATCAAAAGTTGACATAGAAAGATAACCTATTGAAGTGCCACTGATCAAGTCACCGATAGAATTACGTCATCTACAACAAATACCTATACAGGATCCTCCAATAGGATTAAGGGAGAGGGTTAGTGCAAACTCTCACTGGTTCAATGGCATGCCAGAGGCATTGGGAGAAGCAACATACATATGGGAATCCAAGTGCAAGTACTGCAATGTATGGGGATGCATTCAGTTCTTTTTAAGAGAGTTTGGGACTCTTTAAAACACATGCAAACTCCAAACCATGTGGCGACGTGTAGGGTTTGCTAAATACTTTAAGGCCCCCTTACCCAAACTAGATTTTTCTATGCTGCTACTATTTGGTATCTACATTATAGGCAAGTGACATAAAAGAAAGACTCGGAGCCTTTGTCGTTCCTTCTTTATCGTGAACCAATGTACTGAAAAAGTTTGAACTCACATTGGAATCGGTAAGAGATGCTCTGAACATGCATGACATGTGTGTGCCCTCAAAGAAGGATGCTCTGATACCCGACAACATGAAGAATAGGAAGTTGTTGAAGTTAAAGGACATGGCCGCGATTACACTAAATGTTTCCATCCCTCTTTGAATATGCATGCAATACTTCGTGTTTCCAGGGCAAGATAGATTCACTCAGCCACACAAGAGAATCTGGTTCAATCTTTATCTGGCAGAGATCGGCTCTCTAACTATTAAGCTTCTTGTGTGGATTATAGAGCAGTTGTATGAAGCAAATAAAAGATGGTCTAGGAGGCCAATGGGGAATGGTTGTTGTGCCATAACGCGCATCATTTACATATGTTTGATGTTTATCATACGATATGCCTATCGAGCATGCACCAACATAGTTCCAATTGCAACTCTTTAAATGACGTTGATCCTCCACACACCAATCGAAAAGAATGAGAGGCACGATATCGTGTGTCCAATCCAGAGAAGTCTTGACTACCCTGAAGGTCTCACCAAGGGGAGAAGGAACAGTGCCCCCTTTCACCATTAGAATTCCCCGATCTGAATCAGAAGGCAAATTACAAGCTGCCCCATCTGCTCCTCTTGTACTACCAGAATTTGAATTTTGCACTATGGGAGACATCGAAGGGATGAGCACCTTTTATTTGAATCTTTTTTACAAACCATGCACCTCTCAGATGTAGAGCTCATTTGAGATGCAGAAGGCCTCAGCACTTCCACCCAAAGAAGGGGACAATCCACAAAAAATTGGCATATACACTAAGAGGATGACCGACAGAGGACCCTCTCTCACTAGAGGGTCCAGACGAAGAAGAAGAAGAAGAAGAAGCAACCACCGAGGTGCCAACTTACACTGCATAACTTTGCAAGTTATACCAGACAATGGAAAGAGCGAGAGCCCAACAGTTGCTTTCTAAAGAGAGCAGTAGTGTACTAATATACGATACACCCTCCATTCCCCTCATGCACAATACGATCCACGTAAATTGCAGAAATAATCAAGGTTCGAAAAGAACATTCAGATCCCCATTACTACAGCGGAAGCAACTACTACAACACTTGAACCAATCCAAACCTCCCAAGCAACAGACACTCCAATGCCCAGCCCACTGAAGCAACCTCTAAGCACTCCTAGACATGAAACGATCGTCACCCATGAAGATACAATGAAGCCACTGCCCCCAACACCCCCACCATCACCCCCTCGTACTGAGGATGTAAATGTTATTCTTATTGTTGCTATCCAAGAGCAACTCTTCATATTCCATAGCCCCACTTCCGCTTTAACCCTGTTCTCGTCCTTCCACAACCCCTTGTATCATACCATCACCATTACAACCCAATCCCTCATGGATCCTGTTTTGGGACATCCCGCTTCTAAAACATCTGTAATCGGCCACCCAGATTTTAGATCCATATTTTTAGGTTTCCTTGTATCCGAAGATGTTTCATGGACAGTCCCATCTCCAAGTTCAAACATTCCCACTACCATCCCACCAATCCTCCAACCCATGCTTGCCTTTTTCGCTAGACTATTACGGCCCTTCACCCAAACTTCCTTGTCGGTTATGCTCCTCACACCCACCTCACAGTTATTCACCACCACCTCACACACTCCCACCTACCATTCCGATGTACATGGTAGACACCGCACTCACCTCCATGTCTTACAGCATGGACATTTCACCACCTATAGCACCTCCTCCTCCTCCCCCCACGATTCCACCATTCCCCTGCCACCAACTTCACCTGCACACACTACTATGTTAGACACAGCATCCACACCTCCCATTCTCCATTCCCTTTCTCGTGCATCAACCAATGTACAAACTACATCTTCATGTACAGATATTGCATTTAATACTATGATTGAGTATATGATGCAACTAAGGAAAGGATACCATCAGCTCGAGGAACACAACAGGATATGACAAGATCACTCCACAGAATTACAACAACACATAGCAACTCTTGAGGAAGACAATGAAAGTCTACAAATGCAGTTTCATACTTTACAAGAAGCCCATAGTTTAGAGGTGAAGTTTCAAGACATAGACATAGAAGCCATGCAACAAGTTGAAGGTCATCTACGAATGCAGATGGAATGCAACTCTAAACTCGAGCGCAACATGGCACTACTAAGAAGGCATCTCGTAGCAACTCCAGAGAAAAATAGACATTTGTAGCTCCAAAATCAAGAAAATCTAGAAGCAGCCATAGAAAGCACACCAGGGGCACCCATAAGTCCATCCAATTTTAAAGTCGTGCCACCTGAGAACATCAAAATTATCTTGGAAGATTATGCTTACCTGCTCGAGGCCCATGATAAATTATTAGAAGAATTGGATCAACTGCAGCAACAAAGAAATTTAGACACCACAGGTTCCCTAGGTATCACCACATTAGCCTCTCCTGCCAATACTTACTCAACCTTGCTAATGGAACTACAAAGACAGATACACAATTGCAAACTCGGCTATTACAATATGAAAGACCACCAATCCCTCTTGAGGCTCCAGTAGAAGAGGAAAGAGTCTCCATTCTAGTGGAACAAACATTTGAAGATGACTACGAACCACAGTCCGTACCTGGTGGACGGATAACAAAAGAAGGCCATGATACATTTGAAGCTCCACATCCCCCATGGTTAAAGTAAGCAGAAGACATTAGGTGCACCCATGAAAATCGTAAAGTGGTGTAGAATCAAGCCATGCAGATCTTCGACTATTTCCAACACTTGGCACCTAAGAGACATTACGACATTTGAACTCCAGTATAGGCCATATTTTGTAATTCTGGCTTATTATAATTTAGAAATTAAGAGTCACGAGAAAGACCCCCACATTCGTGACACACTTTCAACCAAAGGACATACCATCGGTGACACACTAAGGTAACATTTATCAACTGACCTAGCAAAAAACCCTCCTAGAACGTACCCATAAATGTTGTGCACTTGGAACAATGCACCATTACATCTTCTTTACAATCCATACTATGGACCAGTTACAAGGTGTAGCTCATGATAAGCATTTAACATCAAAGTACAGAATAATGCACAATGTATGGAGTGGCTCAACTATCCATACATCATGCCACTACAAGGACCACCTTCCATTACTTATATGATGGCCACTATACGCCACTGGATCCCTCGGTTGAAGCCAATGCCAGATGTAGGAGTGTAGATGATGCTCAAAATTCTTGATATGATGCAAATCGTTCTCAAGACTTTTCGCAATACGTAGGCACCACAAGTAACTCTATCAAGCAAATGGAAATTATGATTTGATGTACGACATGAGCACTACTCCAAATATTAGAGTGGCCTATGCTTAGCACGCCCGCATCAAATACCTCCCAACCTATTACAGACAAACATTCAAAGATATGTTTACCACAAGTTTTTGGGAGTATCACTCTCAGGTGTTCGCACCGAAACCAACACACCTGCTACACTTATTTGCATGTGAGCATGCTACGTATTCAGATTATTACACGATGCCAGAGCCAAATATCCCCAATGTCGTTAATTGGGATGCATTGCAAGCTGATCTAGCAAAAGGATTGAGGCTTTGAGAGCATGAGTTGGCCACCAATATCATCCAATATTGCATCGACCACCCTACAGCACAGAGGTCTATTAGGGGCAATAGATGCTAGAAAGGAGGGATTGTTGGCCTACAAGCAATGAGGCGATAGAGCACTCAAGCACAAGAGAGTAGTCAAGCACAATCCGTCAATAAGCCTAATCATTTTTTTTATAAAATTATTTCCAACCAAAAGTGATTTTCATCATTACTCTCCAACATTGTAAATACCGTTTTTGGTAGATTAGACTCCATTTTTTTCAAGCTGTGGAGTCCTCGAGCTTGAGGAGTACTAGAAGTACCTACGTATCAATTTTCATAATTTTCTGATTCCGTTTGAGCCCCCAAATAATCCCTCGAACCTAATTTTTAACTAGGTCAGACACTAGGTCTAGGCAAAGCCAAAAGCTAGTCAAAAACTATAAAAAGAGCTAGAGACCTCATTTTTTAGGTTAGATTGGTAGAGAATAGAGATTTTTGTAAAAGCGATCTTTGATAGTAGAAAGCACTCCATTGTTCCTCTCTTTATTCTTGCCTTGTGTGTGTGTGTGTATGTGTCTATATATGTGTATGTGTATGCATGCTAGTGTGCTTCTCACTCACGCATTTGTGCCTTCACTTGCCCATGGCCGCCATACCAATCGTCATATCTCCACGGGTTGACAATTATGAGGTGGATCTCCTCACGTTGGTACTCACCATTATGCTAGAGTGACATGGTATCATTATTTATATAGTACAAAAGTTACAATAGTGTTTGATCAAGAGAGCATTAAGATGCTCGCTAATCAAACCTTAAAGATCATAAGGCCTAATGGGCAAAGATCCTTCAAGAGTTTGATTATGCGCATAGGTATAGGAAAGAGAAGTTTAATGTGATGGCTGATTTGCTTAGCCACATGCCTACGCTTAATGGACCAAGTTTTACTGAGATCACTAGTGAGCTACTTGAGTCTATCGTGAGAAAATGCAAGCTTGAGCGTACATATTGACATATGGGAAGCCATTGAGAAAAAGGATCCGAATATAAGAGTTTCTAATGAGGATGGAGCAACAATGGATACTCAAAAAGGATTCATGGGGAAGAACTATAATGTCCATGAAGGATATCTACTCCATAAAGATGCATGTCCCGAGAGATTTAGAGATAAGATGACACATTATTTGTGAGTGTCGTGATATGCCTAGTGCAAGATACCTAGGAATTAACAAGACTTATGAGCTTGTTACGAGAAAGTTCTACTAGCTTGGACTTCACAATGACATCCTAGAGTATGTGCCTAAGTGTACAAAATGCCAAGTCAATAAAGGTGAGAGATTCGAGGATAGGAGATCTTCTCCATTGGAAATTCCCAATAGGAAGTGAGAGAGTATCACTATGGATTTCATAGTAGGATTACCTAAGACATAGAGAGGGTACGAATCCATTTAGGTAATGATGGATAGATTATCTAAGATGGCTAGGTTTATTCTAGCATGTTGCATAGTGAAGACACATGAGTTGACTAGCTTTCTTGTTGAGGACCTAAACTGATTAGATCGAGACAGGGAGTTTACCAATCACTTTTGGAGAGTGGTCTTCTAAAGGATGGATACAAAACTTGGCATAAGTATGATCGAGCATCCACAAACACATATGCAAATTGAGAGGGTTAACCATATCCTAGATATGCTATGAGCATATGTAAATGAACGATAATTAATTGGGAAGAATACTTACCTATAGTAGAGTTTGCATATAATAGTACAAAGCACTCTTCCATTGGGCATAGTTTATTTTTACTTATGTATACGGTTCAACCAAGAGCTCCTTACATACTAGGGTTATAGCATAAGAAAGTCCAAGATACAAAGGACACCTTGGAAGAGATGAATGATATGCTTTGGCTTGCTAAGAACAATACTAGGAGAGCTCAAGACAGGGCCACAGCATATGCAAATCCTCAAACGAGAAAATTTAACTTCTAGATAGGAGAGCAAACCTATCTTAGAGTTCCTCTAGGCTTGAAGCCATGAAGACAAGACCTTGACCAAAACTATCTCCTAAGTTTTATGGAGCATTCCCAATCAAGAGAATAACAAAGTTGGCTTACCATCTCGAACTTCTAGATAGTAGCCAAATCCATCCAATATTTCATTTGAGCTAGTTTAAGAGAAGGTTGAGTGAATATGATAACCTCATCTGAGTGAGGTACTAGAGCCTATTTCTATTCAATCTATTCCATATGAGCTTGAAAGAATTCTATGCTCTCAAAAGAGTCGAATGAGCCATCTATGTAAAGAGTGCCTAGTAATATGGAAAGTTAGTTTAGAAGTTAATGCTACATGGGAGCCGGTTAGCACCCTACAAAGACAATTCCCCACCTTTGTTTTGCCTTTTGAGGAGTCTTTTGAAGGGAGGGTATGGAGAAACGCCAAAAAATAACCACCACGTACTTAGGATACATGGAATTCAATGGGAGTACCTATTCTAGTATTTCTCTCTTTCATCAACTTCATTTTTTGAGGACAGAAATGGAATTAAGGGGAAGGGAATGATACATGGGAGCTATAAGGAAAGGGGCGTGAACCCACCCTGAGAGCTTATCACATTTGGACTTCCACATGAGTGCCATGTGGCACCCATGTGAGGAGCCGCATGGGAGCTCTACCATATGGACACAGAGGGAGTTTTCAATCAAGTATGTGCCTCGGAGGAGATTATTCAGAGAGTTTCTCCATGCATTTCAATGGAAAGTTAGGCTGGTGACCTTTTTTCCCTTCGAAACTCATGCGTGAACCATCTTAAAAAGATGGGATCATAGAGAGCTACAAAGGCAAATAGTCAACGCCACAATGTGTTCAACAGATATAAACTTTGTGGAAATGACTGAAATCATGTACTTATGCCCTTTGCCAGAAAAAAAATCATTTTCTCACTTCCTATGCCACCCTCTTCCACGTGCTGCTTATTAAGAGTGTTGTTAAAGAACTTGGACACGGTTAAGTCTTTCAAACCATAATTTTGAGTACTTCGGTTTGGATTTTTAGCCGAGCATATTTTTTTCCAATCTTATATGACTTAACCTTGAACCTACTTTGAAATATTGTAGATGTACTCAAAACTCATGGAAAAAATTCGTACTTGTCAATAGAAATTTCAAGAGGGTCCTACGACGCTTACGTGTCCGATTTCCAAACTAGTATCAAGTAGGCAAGTAGGCATAATTCAGAAAAAACCTCTCATTCTCGACAAACTTTTATGTGCCCAAGTCAAACTGAAGGGGATGACATATACTGTTTTGAATCTCATTGACTAAAGTGATGAGATGCAGTAACCCTGCATCCCTTTTTTATCAATTGACTTTCCTATCAAGAAACCTTTCCCTAATAAGCGCACAAGCTTCAGACTATAGACGCGATCATTGTACATGTTCATTGTAGAGCGCACTATTCATAGGAAGTTGGATTATTCTTTACTGTCTTCAAATGGAAAATAAATGTGATTGTCATTTATGAATAAAAAATCACCTTCATTTATGGTTTTAAAAACATGTTTACTTGATACTCTAATAAACTTCAATTTCTATAAAGCTAAAAATGTGTGTCGCTTCACCCCAATCCAGAGTCTAGCCAACGGAGAACATATCATTATGAGTATCCAAATGTGTTCTGCCGCATTTTCAAGGCGACTGTACGGACAGTCGTGTTTGCCATGAAGAGAAGGTTATAGTATAGGTTGCTGAGAGAAGGTGGAATGGAAGGGATGAAAGAATGGAGATGCACAACCAAAAAACTGAACAGAAGTGGATTAAGGCACTTATCAAGTTTTTTGAGTTGCATGTGAAGGTAAATTTTCTGCCAGCGGATATGCTTCCCATATTTGCCAACAGTAGGAATCCGCTCCTCTCGACAATGTTTTTTTTTTTTTTTAATGGAGGTTCAGCCGAAGCCTACTCCCCCTGACTTTAACTTTGAAATTGCAACTGTACAAGTGAATGGGCATAGCACCCGCGGGACCCCCCGTCTCCCACAAAGCAAGGGTTAGACAATGTTACAACTGAGAGACATGGTTACAACTGGGTTTAACTGGCGTAAGCCATAACATGTCCAGCCTGGGACTTGAACCTTGGACCTCCGCCTCAAGAGGCCAAAGCTCAACCAACTGTCCTCTCGACAATGTTGCTAGTATCTGATCCACCTGTATTGAAGCCTGGACTATCTACAAATCTCACTAAAATCAATACAAATGTTACAGGAATTACCGTTATAGACAAAGTATCCGTAGCATCCTGGTGATTTGGTGATGCAAATGCATATAATCAGGCTGTAAAACTCAGCCCAACGCTCCGTCCGGGATGCCTATGATTTCTAAAACGTATACTTGGAGAAAGTGTTATGTCATGTTAATACCATAACGTTAAATAGTGACTCAAGAGAAGATGAGGGAAGGATTACGACGATACGCCCTTCTATTGACTAAACTCATCCGTTAAGGAAGCACATTATTGGACATTATATAAGTCTATCCATGATGATAGGAAAACCCGGAAGGATGGCAAGAAAAGCCTCATAGCGATGAAACCGAGAAATCTCACTTCCACGGAAAATTCCCCATTTTGAATGAAACTTCTTTAAGCTCGATGGACTAGCCATGACACTCTGACCACTTGGTCAAATAAGGAAACGTTTGCGTAAATAACAAATCATCTTTTATAATTAGAACTCTAAGAACATCAGCATCGGATATCCTGACAGAGTTCGCTACAGTTGAAATCATCGATCCCAAGAAACACAGAAATAGCAAAATGACCTCCTGTAAAAGTTTACATTGGTTGTTTTAATTTCTGAGAGGATTATATCATCTCGCGAGCAAGGCAACAACTTAAAACCCGTTCAAATAGATGTCAAAAATCAAGACACGTTTCCTGACAAATATATAGCAGAAATATTGAATATGTCTTCTTCCAGGGAATATATGAACGTTGATCACAGGCTGGCTCGATGCAAAAAAAAGAAAAAAATGGGTGAATCTTCTTGATTTCCTTGAGTTACGTGCTTTGTCAGAAATAATACGAAAGGTGTATATTACAGTGGAACGAACTGAGAATTCATTCAAATAATTTTTTATCCTCATCCTTGAGATTAAGTTAACCCACACGTACTGATCCCGGATCTGCTCGTTGCATGCATCACCTACATTGAATAAAAGCTTGATTTTTTTTTCTTTGAGAGTACAATAAATTGGAAAGACACACACACCCGACCTCGTAAGGTAGAGGCACCGATTTTGGGGAACTCTGAGCCATAAACTTCAATAATAGCCATAAACTTCAATAAGATTCAGGATGTGTTTGCGACGTGAAATAGCTCCAAAACGTACTTCAAGTTCTACTTTATGAATTTTGAAATCATCAAAGACTCGAAACCAAAATTGAACCGAAATCCTTTCAATGCACAAATCAGCTGCTTCAAAAGATGAAAAATGTGTTTATTCATGGAAACTGCTGACCAACTTATCATGTTTGTAAAGAAACGCAAGCCCCTTTTGCTGATATAGGGGCTGAAAACTCCACCTTAATCGTTGGCGTAGACAAGCCAACCTGTACGTGAATAAACAGTAGATTGGGAGGGAAGACATGGCACTGCGAAAAATCACTCTCAACAATTCACGTCCATAATTATCCATGATGCATCCAGACCATGTTGAGGAGTTCATAGAAGCACCACTGAAACCTAAGGTTTCTAGAAGGCAGCGAAGAAATAATCATCAATAGACTAACAAGGGTACTGCAAAGCGTGAGCGCTTATCCTATGCTGGAGCATTCACAAGGAACGTATATCTGTAAAGATCATCCTGGAGATAAAGCATCATCCTTCAGAAGCGCACGAGCATGCATACATTTTTCTTTTCATGTATAATATCTGAAAATGTTGTTGTCAACTCAAACATGCAAACCTTCAGAAAACAAGCTCGAAGGCTTCACACAAGCTGCATTGCATGTACAAAGCCATAATTGAAAACCTAGCATCCATAAAAAAGACTGGTAGACCCTTGCAGCTTGAATCATAATGTTGCTGTAGAACCCCTTCCAGTTTTTTCTTGAAGGATTGCAGGTTGACCTGTAACGCGTAAAACCAGGTGACATGAGACGATCGAAAATCTTCACCTCCCATATGATTATCTCCTATCAACAGGAACCTAATTTAGCGCTGCTGATCTCAAACACATATTCAATTAATGATTGAAAACAACGTGTAAATGCTGAGGGTACATCATTCCCACGTATGATAAGAGGAACAAAGTGATCATATGACAGATAAACAAGTTTTAGGGAGATGGAATCTGGATCGACCGCACAGAGCTTTTTTCCTTGAGATAATATATTTTCGGGATCACTTCATGTCTATGGAGTTTCGACTTTATTCTAGGTATCGCATGCATTCATAATAGGTGATTGGGTCGTCCAGAGTTTCCTCTTATTAGTTTAAGAATGAAAGAGGCAGTAGCACGAACAGCACAAAATGAAGAAAGGTTCTGTAGACTATTTTTGAGTAAGACACAATGAGGAGCAATCACAGATGCCCAGCATACAGAAATGAGAGAAGATTATACTGACATTTTGGGCACGTCTTCCTCACACTCATAGCTACCGATTAATTTCAGATAACAGCAGATTAGGGTAATACTTGCAAATTGAGGTGATACTTGCTAGAGCTTCAGAGAAGCACATGATAAAAGAGGATATACCCACAAAGGAATGCAATAGCTCATCCTCATAAGAGTATAGGAGTCAGAATTTTTATATATTTTTGTGTTTGTTTTTGTTTTTGTTTTTTTTTTTTGGTGCACGCGCGCTCGTGTGTGTGTGTGTGTGTGTGTGTGTGTGTGTGCGCGCGCGCACGCGCGCGTGTGTTTGTGGGGGGGGGGGGAGAGAGAGAGAGAGAGAGAGAGAGAGAGGGGCTGGAAAGTATAAAGGATCTAGGACGGAGAACCCTCTAGGCTCCTATACATGTATCTGCTAAGATCACTAACAATGAAAAAATGTGAGTTGGATACTCATCTCTTTATGTAGCATATAATCCTTCATTCTTCGATTCCAAAACGATCACACATGATGAGTGCCATCCTTGTATGATTGTATCTTATAAACACAAACCTCGACACTCATTTCGTATTTTCAAATTTCAGTTCGGTTTGACATAAAGCCCTTGGAAAGTGGTGGATAAGGGAGGTCCCCCGGGGTGTGTTGAGTTGTTCATTTTAATTTCAGATAAATGGAAGAGTAGGTCAATGACCGAACTTCCAAAACAGAAAAAAGAATTCTGAAATATGAGGACCAAAAATGCTTGGGCCTATTCACACTAGAATTATTAGCACGTAGACCCTCATGAAGAGGTCAAAAGGACAAACTCACAAGCAAGTCACAAATTTCTTTAGACCAGCCTCAATCATCAGTTGAACATCATTAGAGCAAGCTGGATACTAAAGGCATATTACTAAACAGTATAATTAAGTTAGACCGTCTCGAGGATGTCCACAATACCCTCCTTATATAGGCTTTTGATTGCCCATGAAATGCACCACGAAAAGCACTTTCAAAAGCTAAACTCATAAAGCAAAATATTGAAATTATCCCTAGCATGTGTGGGTGTTTTTTTGGTTTCTAAAAGCTTTTGGAGATTTTGATTTAGTCATCTAGCTTTTAGCTTTTGGTTGACTCTCTTTTCATCCAAAAAATCTGAGCCACGTATAAGTTATGAGTGAAAAACACGTGTCTGGTGCCTGATGGTGCAATGTTACGTATCATTAAAAAGCTCTTAAGGAGCATTTTCCAATGAGCCAATAAAATCTTTTCATCACCTTTGACCAAATTTTGATCAAGTACCAAAATTAAGGTTGCTAGGTTTTTGGCAATTTTGAGCATCTTGACATTGTTTTCCAACAATATCCCTTCAATGTCATAATGGCGTAAGGTTCAAACGTCTGCACAACTTCTAATGTCTTTCCCTCAATAATGCTTTGGTAAATATACCTTCCATATTCTCACTTATAGATGCATAAGTTAGCTCAATGTGCTTTTTAGATGCATGTTCCTGAATGTAATGATAATGTACTTCAATATACTTTGTCGTGGCATGATGAATAGGATTCTTTGCAATAACAATAGCACTTCGTCTATCTGAAAATATTTATAAAGGTAGATGACAAGCGAAGTTGTAAAAGTGGCCCAAGGTTGGTGTTGGAACACATTCCAAACGTGTATGGAAGGGACGGAACGTTCCGTAAGGAACGTACGTTCCAAAACATGTTCGGAACACGTTCAAATTATAAAACATAATAATAATTTAAAAAAAAAATTAAAAAAAAGATAATTGAAGTGAAATATATATTTGAAGTTGAAAAACATGCATGAAATATATACATAGCTAGGTCAGTCCATAGCTCAATGACTCTTGAAGCGAGGAGGAGGGGGAAGGAAGGGGCAGGGGGGAGGGGGGGAGGGGGGGGGGAGAGAGAGAGAGAGAGAGAGAGAGAGAGAGAGAGAGGTATATTAACGTCTTCCAAAGGCCAAACTTGTCCTGTGAGACAAAATCATATGGAACTGTGGTAATCTCTGTGTAGCAATGAAAAGGAAAAATACTTGCTACACAAAACTGTGTAGACTGAAAACAACAAAGGATGGTGTACTTGGTAATGATCCGGAGGTAGAGGGGATAAAATAGTGGTATGTGGGATGAAGAAGGTTGATCACTCTCCTTGTATGATTGAATGTAAGCATCCAAATATGATTCGAAAAATGCATAATCATCTCCCTTAGTAAAGTTTGGAATTTTTGTATGTTTACCATACATTTGACTTTTTGCAATATAAGCATTGCATGAGAGTAGGGTATTACCTGTTTCTGGTACATACAATCCATATCCTTTATTTTCAATGGGATAAGCAATGAACATTGCTTTGATGGCTTTGGCATCGAGCTTACCACAATCTTTCTTTTCAATGTGACTATAAGTTGGAGATCCAAAAACTTTGAAGTAACTCACATTTTGGCGTCCCACCATAATAAGCTTCATAAAATGTAATGATCTTCAAAGCTTTTGTGGAAGACGCCTTAAAAATGTGATTAGCTTTATGTACTATGTCAAACCAAAATTTATGCGAAAGCTGCTTTGAGCACATCATACGACAGATCATTTCAACAAGTGTCCTATTCTTTCTTTATGCAACACCATTATGTTCTAGCATATAAGCAATAGTAAGCTCACGAGAGATATTTCTGTCTTCTAGAAAAGACTTGAATTCTTTTGACAAATACTCTTCTCCTCTATCACTTCTCAATATCTGAATGTTAGACCATAGTTGTTCGCAACGTTTTAGCAACGTCCAAGGCAACGTGTTGCTAACACGTTAGCAACATAGCAACGTTTTGGCCTAGACGTTGCTAAAACGTTGCGAACGCGATTTTTTTCTTTTGGGTTTTTTTTTTAATATTTTGGTGCCCTAAGCTTCCTATAGCTAATATATGATGAACTGCATACTTTTACACATATAAATAAATACAGAGATATAAATTATGAAATCAAAGTAGATATGCGACATGTCGTATGCATATTATACACATACATACATATTACATACATACATGCATACATCATGCATGCATGCTTGCATACATACATACATACATACATACATACATACAATACATACAATACATACATACAAACATACAAGTAGACACATGCATATTACATACATAGATATACCATGCATAGTGGTAATTACATATTTACAAGCATATACATATATAGTATAGGCCAAACATGGACATATAGTATATATAGATTATTGAGTCCAAATTAGTCCCTACACAATTCAACATTCACGGTGATGCTAGTACCAAGTAATCGTATCAATCATCATAGAAGAGTACCCTTGGATTTGAAGAGTAAAGGCTAAGAATGAAACTTTTGTACAAGATATGTAAGTGCATTAGAAGGAGAACATGGGAAATCCCAAATATCTGGCTATCTCAAGGCGATAAGGTGCATTGCGAAAATCATACACAAATGAATCTCTATACTTTTATAGCTTCTTATGTCTTCCTCATTCTCCATGCTTTTTAATTGCATGTATTGGACATTTTGGACAGGATTTTAAATAATTTCTAATCCCTCCTAAAGAAAATATACTTTTGAGTATTTTTTGGACTAAAAAAAAAATTGCATGCAAAGCAACGCGTTGCGAACGTAGCAACGTTGCGAAGTTGCAAACCGTTCGCGACGCGTTGCAATGCAACTATGTGTTAGACTTACTATCATTTTCAACCATAATTAAGAACTACTTGAAAGTAGGAAAGACGTCTCACTTAGCCCTTAAACCATAGACCTAATAATATTTCGAAAAGTCATCAATAAATGTTACGAAATACTTGAATCCTTAAATGGAATCTTCTCTAATAGATCCATTAACATCTAAAAATCTGATCTGTAATTTTTGGTAGCAGTGATGTATCCATGCTTCTTGAATGATAGCTTATGAAGCTTTCCTTCAAGACATCCTTCAAAAAATCTGCATCATCTAGCAAAGCAAAAGTGGGCAAACTCACTCTCCACCATACCTTGATCTTTGATGTGCTTGAGAGTTCTGTAACTGATGTGGTCAAATCTAACATGCCATAACTTCATGTTCTCCTTAGAAGACCTAGCAACATTGGCATGACTAATTTTGCACAAAACAAACATTCCACTTTGTTTTCACCTTGCAACAAACAATGTTCCCCATTAGGTGTGAAGATCTAGTAAGAATCTTTCTTAATAATAACTTTATAGCCATGTGATAAGAAAGTAGAAATGGATAGAAAATTCTTCTTCATTCTTAAAGATAAAGAAAACTAGAATTATGAAATTTCCACCAGCCCTTGACCATAAGTTAACTTCTTCAACTCTTACAATATCCATATCATGACCATATGTTATGGTCACCTTCTTCCTATATAGTTAGTAAGGGAAGAAAAAAACCTGCTTGCAACGTCTCATATGCTTAGTAGCTCTAGAATAAGAAATCCTCTTCTGCATTCTTCCATAAAATGATTTGGTTTTTTGCAATAATGGCATATACATTTCTTTGAGGTAGATGAAGTGGAAGTAGACTTCTCTTTTCGAGTGGTAGAAGTATTTGAATTAGACGTAATAGAAGAAGTTAATGAAGAACTAGAGGTAGAATATTTACTTTCCTATTTTGCTCCGTTGACTTTTCTTCTCCTTCTTTGTTGTCTACTTCCTTTTCTTTCTTTCTTTTAAATGATGACACCATGGCTTCCTTACTCCTTTGCTGGTCTTCGTCTTGAACTGATAGGAACAGCAACTCTTCAAATGATATTTCTCTATCGCTTGTAGAGAGAGAAAGAGAAGCAAACAAAAGGACAATAGATAGATGGAAGTGAATTTATGAGAGTATTCACCATCTCATCATCATATAAAGTGACCACAATATTAAGAAGTTGATCTCGAAAGTCTTTAAGTTTAAAAATGTGTGGCTAAACTGACTCACCAACTTTCATCCTTGTCTTAAACTTCTGAGATGAGCTTTCTTAGCAAGGTTTCCACTCTGATAAAGATTCTCTAATTCCAACCAAGCCTTACGAGAGGTTCTATATGACCTGATCTATGAAATGAAATGCCTCTTGACTCCCATCGCAATAAATGAGACTCCTTATGCATCTGTAGAATTCCATTTGGACTCCTCTTCTATAGGTTGAATATGCATCTGCCTTCCTCTATCTATGGATGAAAATGTAATCTCCTCTTCTTCCTCTTCAATCTGCTAGGCAAAAATTGGAGTATCAGCCTTCTTGGATAAAGAAGCAACAATTTTCTAAGATTGTCTTGACCTGGGGTACTTGCTATTGGCAATATTCCACAAGCCCTTGGAAACTAGCAAATTCGTCATCATAAAGCTCCACATTGGATAATTAGACATTCCATCAAGCTTCTCTTCTTGTTCCAATCAATCTCTATAGTCACGCATCTTGAGTACAAGGGTATATGTATGCTCTCATACCAAATGTTGGAAGTGTGGTAGGCTCAAACAATAATCATAGGTTAATCCAAGATCTTTCCAACACTTGACCTTAGCACATAACACACTTTGACTTGAGGAAGAGAGAAAAATGTCAATAAAAAGTTGAGAAGACAATATAAAAGTGCAGCACCTTGATGCTACTACACACACTAATTAAATGCAAAATGTATCTATTGAAAAGCAATCGCCTATGATTCCCATATAAAGGCATGCTTGCTGACAAATATATCATATCTCACAGATGAGATGCTTCTCTCATACTCTCTGAGAATGTGTTGAAGGGCTCCTTGCACATAGATACACTTCGAGATGTTTGGAGGAGGAGCTGCTACTCTTCGAGGTTCATGGAGCCTTGAAGTGGTGTACGTTCATACACTATTGGAGGCCTTACATAATCTTATGAGAATTCTCTTTAGAGATCATCATCATGCCTAAGCCCCTTCATGCTTTAACCCTTACCTTTGACATCCTCTCTTTGGTATTCATGGGTTGTATCTCTTTTGTTATTTTTATAGTTAGATTTGGAGCATATCTTCATATTATTACATGTATTTCCATGATTGGAGCATATGATTTTTGCCTATACTTTGTGCATTATGTGATTTGTTCTCTTGTTTATGTGTGCTATTATTTCTCTATCTAAGCTAACAATTAAAATAAATTGTGCTAGACCTATAAACCAAACTGAAGAGAAAAGCACAGAATCACAATGTGGCTTGGTCAAAGTGGATATTGGCACCTTTGAGAATAAGGTTCAAAGCTAGATATGTAATCCTCTATTCAAAGACTGAATAGGCTCTTGATCAACAAATGCCTCACATTGGATCGAGAGGTGTAGCAACTTTATTTACACAGGAAAGAAAACTTCTTCTTGTGCAGCATTTATTGACAATCTAGGTTTCTGTACCTGATACTAAATGCACTATATATACCTGATAGTCAATCAAAAAGGTTTTCCATCCCCAAAGAAAAGGTGCGCATGCAGTTGTAACAACTTGACCTCTGATGTGGACAATCATCTGTTTGGTTATTGCCAAACATCAGTCACGAAACTTTGGAAAAGGTATGACCTTTCCACCAGCGTAGTGAGAAAGAACTTCACGCTATTCCACAATCGTCGTATGTTTAAGTGAAATGGTCAAAAAAATAAATTGTCTCATAGCAAAGAAATAATGCACTGTGTAGAGCCGACCTTCTCATGCTGTACATTAAGCTGAATATTCCCACAACTGCAAAATATTAGGCTTTGATTTTGCTGCAACTTCCTGCTTTTGCATATAGGACATATCACTTCATCCTCCTGCCAATACATGATTGAGATTTGGATAAATTGAACAGAAAAAGAAATAAAATATGTATTGTATCATCAACCAAAGAGCTGAGATAAGAAGGCACAACGAAACAGGTTCTGCATACAAGGTTCAGCTATAGACAGGGACACCTGCAAAAGGGTGAAATGGGGAATCGATGCAGACCAAAATAGACAGCAGTTAGCAGCATCTCATCTCGTTCAGGCATAAGGCAGAATTCAGAGAATGCCTATCCAGTTTGATACAGAGATAGATTTCAGAGAATGCTTATCCAGTTTGAAACAGAAAAAGACTTCATAAAGGAGCAGGAACCAATAGACAGAAGAAGCACAACAAAGAATAAAAACTCATCACTCTAACGGACCCAATACACAGGAGAAGCACAACAAAGAATAAAAACTCATCACTCTAACATGAAGTACAACTGTATTCATTTATCATTCATTTGCTTCCGTGGAAAAGCTCAGACCCTTTTTTTTTTTGGTTTTGTTGTGTGTGTGTGTGTGTGTGTGTGTGTGTGTGTGTGTGTTGTGGGGGGGGGGGGAGAGAGAGAGAGAGAGAGAGAGAGAGAGAGAGAGAGAGAGAGAGTTTTTTTACGTCTATGACAGGCCAAAGTCGGCCTATGACACAAAACATAAGATACATGATACAGATGTCATCCGGCTGTCACAAAACTAAAGTAAGATCATAAAAAGCTAATACAATCTAGTCTCAGACATGTGTGGTGAAATACTAAGGCTGATGGAGCCCTATCCCTGGGGGTATATCCCTGATGGAGCCCTATCCCTGTGTGTGTGTGTGTGAGAGAGAGAGAGAGAGAGATTTTGTACGAGTGCCAAAAAGGTGTGGTCAAAATGTAGATAACCCAAGTGATTCATGTAAAAAATACAATGAGGACTGTCAGATCATGTATTTCTTAAAAATGAATGTTATGTCATGATGCTCGGAACAAGTGTTGGAGTTTGGGGGAGCAAAAATCCACATAAACCGCATGAGAAAAAAGAAGAAGTTTGGTAGTGCAACACAATGTATTACTAAGTGTGGAATGCACAAAGATAAATAGCCCATTAGGATTATGGCCATTTATAGAAGTTGGAGGAAAAAAACTCCTAAAGAGAGAAGAAGTGCCCCAATGTGTGTTCAGACACATCGCTACAAAATACACTAACAAATCACCCCCAAGAGTAATGTTGTGAACCAAGAGCTGCCTCTCACGTATAAGTGCATAAGTATTTGGATTGAGATCAATCCACAAAAGGAAGAAAACCCAAAGCTTTGTGAAAAGTTTTGAACTTCCCAAGACAAAGCACCTTTGTAAAAAGGTACACAAGGTTATCATGTGTGGGCACACATGCCAAACTAACCTCTCTTGCTCGAAGTCTCTCTTTGACATAAAGATGAAGCACTTCAATGTGATATTTGTGAGCATGGAGTACTAGGTTCTTCACAACTACCAATGCACTCTAAATGTCAATAAAAATGATGGTGGTAAAAGTCTGACCAACACACAAATCAGCCATAAGGCATAGAAGGTTGTTTCTAGCTCAATTAAGATATGCATGCATTATTAAGTTGGAAGAAAACCAACTTATGGACATGTGTCATAATATCTAGCCCAATCAGAAACCTAGAGGTAATGAATCCCTTCGGGATAAACTTCAGATAAGTTTCAAGTAGCAAAAGATACGCTTAACCACCGGCCAATGTTTAATACCTTGAGGCTTTGCTATGCATAAACCTTCTCATATGAGAGACGAAAAAATGAAATGCAAGGCCAAGTGATGCATACATAAATCAAACATACCAACATATTGTTGCATCTCCAACGTCATGAAAACTCAACTATAAACATGCTCCCATGAGAGCCTCAATGGGTTTATAGCCCTCAAGGCCATAGTACAAAGGCGAGACTTAAATTGTAGATTTAAATCAGGATTTAAATCATTTAAATCATAGAGATTTAAGAAAATAAAAATAAAAATCAAGGTTTTTATTCATAATGAGCAATTCTTAGTTTATTTTGTATTTTGTCATTCATCATTAAATATAAAAGTCTCTCCAAATCTCTTTAGCAATAGCAATTGCCATAATTTAAGGG
>CM035421.1:72717545-72720045 GCA_020310875.1 Ceratopteris richardii | reverse complement strand
AGCTTATACTGTATATTGTATGGATATCAAGCATTCAGCAGACATTGTTGTCGAGCATACTGCTGTAGGCAGTGAGGCAGACAATGTTGATGAGTACATGGCTGAGTATGTTGCTGTAGGAAGAGAGCGATGAGTATATTGCTTTGGACAGCAGTCACACAAGGTTGCACAGAAGGGGAGGGAGAAAAATGCAAAGAAGAGGCACTTATGCGCAGAAAAAACATCCAAAATCTGGGAGGAAAAAAAGGCAAGGTCAGGTATCCATTCCTGACGTCAGAGTCACGAACGGGTCAGGTAAGTCAGACTAAATGACTTACCTGACCCGTTCGTGCGTGCGTGCGTGCGTTCGTGCGTGCTTGCGTGTGTGTATGTAAATATACATATACATATACATATACATACACATACACATATAGATGCATATAGATTGTAACTTATATATGTGAGATCTTGTATGTGATCTCCTTCATGTTGGATGAGTTTCCATAATGGTTTCCAATAAACAGATAACATACTTTGATAGGTTATCATTGAGGTTAGAACTCCATTGATTTCTTGTTATAATTGTTTTATTTATACTGTTTAACTAGCTGAAATGTCTTAATGTGATTTTATGTCAGCATATTTATGATTATGAACTGCCCATGACTCAGATGTTGTACAGTAGGCTGGAGCATGTAGATTTGGACCCGAGGGAAAGCCACCACAGCTCATTAGAGGGGATGTTTATGTTAGTACTCTGGATCATCTAAAAGAGCTTCCTCTAGTCACAAGCAACTGCTAATACTGTGCTATACATATCCAGTAGATAAGTAGATTGTTCAGTAGATGAAGTGTCATGTTATGTACATAATACTCATGAGACTCAGATTGATGTGATACGCATAATCATGAAAGCTTATACTGTATATTGTATGGATATCAAGCATTCAGCAGACATTGTTGTCGAGCATACTGCTGTAGGCAGTGAGGCAAACAATGTTGATGAGTACATGGCTGAGTATGTTGCTGTAGGAAGAGAGCGATGAGTATATTGCTTTGGACAGCAGTCACACAAGGTTGCACAAAAGGAGGGAGAAAAATGCAAAGAAGAGGCACTTATGCGCAGAAAAAACATCCAAAATCTGGGAGGAAAAAAAGGCAAGGTCAGGTATCCATTCCTGACGTCAAAGTCACGAACGGGTCAGGTAAGTCAGACTAAATGACTTACCTGACCCGTTCGTGCGTGCGTGCGTGCGTTCGTGCGTGTGTGTATGTAAATATACATATACATACACATACACATATAGATGCATATAGATTGTAACTTATATATGTGAGATCTTGTATGTGATCTCCTTCATGTTGGATGAGTTTCCATTATGGTTTCCAATAAACAGATAACATACTTTGATAGGTTATCATTGAGGTTAGAACTCCATTCATTTCTTGTTATAATTGTTTTATTTATACTGTTTAACTAGCTGAAATGTCTTAATGTGATTTTATGTCAGCATATTTATGATTATGAACTGCCCATGACTCAGATGTTGTATAGTAGGCCGGAGCATGTAGATTTGGACCCGAGGGAAAGCCACCACAGCTCACTAGAGGGGATGTTTATGTTAGTACTCTGGATCATCTAAAAAAGCTTCCTCTGGTCACAAGCAACTGCTAATACTGTGCTATACATATCCAGTAGATAAGTAGATTGTTCAGTAGATGAAGTGTCATGTTATGTACATAATACTGATGAGACTCAGATTGATGTGATATGCATAATAATGAAAGCTTATACTGTATATTGTATGGATATCAAGCATTCAGCAGACATTGTTGTCGAGCATACTGCTGTAGCCAGAGAGGCAGACAATGTTGATGAGTACATGGCTGAGTATGTTGCTGTAGGAAGAGAGCGATGAGTATATTGCTTGGGACAGCAGTCACACAAGGTTGCACAGAAAGGGAGGGAGAAAAATGCAAAGAAAAGGCACTTATGCGCAGAAAAAACATCCAAAATCTGGGAGGAAAAAAAGGCAAGGTCACGTATCCATTCGTGACGTCATAGTCACGAACGGGTCAGGTAAGTCAGACTAAATGACTTACCTGACCCGTTCGTGCCTGCGTGCGTGCGTTCGTGCGTGCGTGTATGTAAATATACATATACATACACATACACATACACATACACATACACATATACATATACATATATATATATATATATATATCTATATATATATATATATATAATATATATATTATATATACATATATATATATATATATATATATATATATATATATATATATATATATGTATATGTACATATATACTATATATATATATATATGTACAACATATACTATATATATATATATATAGATATATATATATATATAGATATATATATATATATATATATATATATATATATATATATATATGTATATACTGTATATATATTATATATTATGATTATATCATATATATAGTATATATATACATATGTATATATAT
>CM035421.1:72691264-72698764 GCA_020310875.1 Ceratopteris richardii | reverse complement strand
AAGCTTGTCTAGAACTTCTGCAAGATCTGATCTATGGTAGAATATGCTTTTTGATACTCATTGCTATGAATGAAAGTGCTAAAGCATCTTTAGCATCCCATCTTGCCTCATCTTCAGTAGGAGGAATTGTAGATAAAGATCTACCTCTGACTCTGGATGTAGAAGTGGTTACCTCTTCTTCAATTGGTTTTGTGAAAGTAACTCTAGTACCTCTTGAAGCTGGTGTAGCCCCTTCTTTGCCTTCTCGTCTTAGTCTTGTTAAGGATCCATTGACGATACTCCATAAATCCTTTGTCACTAACAAATTCATCATCATGAAACTCCACATGGGATAATTAGAAGATCCATCCAACTTGTCCTCAATCTCAATTCTAATCTCACTCATCTTAACTAAGTGTCTATGTCAATTATGCTCTCATACCAAGTGTTGGAATTTGGCGCCCCAAGATCGTTCCAAACTAAAAACCTTTGAGCATACACACTTACTTAAGCAAGATGATAGGTGAGAGATAGAAAGTAAGAGATCTTGAGACAGGGATAGAAAACGTAAGCTGGATGCTTACTCACTAAAAAATAGATGTCCAAATTACAACATGGGAGTACTACTCAACCATATGTTGTGGTGCAGTCACCAATGGAAGAATAGCCAAGAAGATGATGATACAAAATTCAGATTATGCTGTTATAATCTGAGTGTGTGAAGCAAATGAGCAACATATACATATACAAATACATATACATATACATATACATATACATATACATATACATATACATATACATATATACATATATATATATATATATATATATATATATATATATATATATATATATATATATATATATATATATATATATATACATGCTTGTTTCCTGACGTCGGCTACGCGTCAGGAACGCGTAGCCGACGTTACTGACCGGACGTAGCTGACGGCACGTAGCTAACGGGATTCTGACGGGGGTGTTGCAGAGATGAGAAATTAGGTTCGAATTTAGTGACGCAAGAGGCGGCGGGGGGGGTTATTTTCTGAGTTAGTCGACTGTCGACCCATAGTTCTCTTTGATAGCAGAGACTGTTACAGCCTTGAGGCTATAGCCTATAGCTCCAGAGTCCAAGCGTCCAGAGTCGAGCCTGCACCACGGTCCACCATCCAATTTCGAGCGCTGTCCAGCTGCCAGCCGACCAAGCAGATCGAGGCTTCAGTTCGAACAGTTTGGGCTTCAAGGTAAAGGGTCTGTCTTCTGTCGAGTCTCAACAGGGAGCTTATAAGTTATGCCATGGCCCATATCATACTGTATGCATGCATTATGCCAGGACTGTGAGCTTATGTATACAATATTATAATTTATGCCATATCATATAAGTTATGTGGCATGCCATATCATATATGTATTAGGCCATATGATTCATATATGGACTGTGAGCTTATGCCAGGAGTCAGGACTGTGGACATCATGATACAGGGCCCAGGCTACACTGTACAGCATGTATGCTGTAAGCACCATCAAACATGTATCATTGTATGATGTATGAATGAATCATGATACATCATGTATGAATGCATATCACCTGACACATCATGATGATGCAATTCGAATTGTAATTTATAATATATATGAATCATGATGCATATCACATGACACATCATACATTCATCATCCATAATTTGGATCTAACTTTTAGTTTTTGACTCTTTTGTAGATGCCACGCAAAGCAGGAGGAGAGTGGGACTTTGTTGATAAATTGAAGGCCTTACCGAAAGGGAATTGGACTGTGAAATGTAAATTTTGTCCACATTCTCGGGATGGTGGTGCAAATAGAGTAAGAGCACATATCCTTGGTTTAACAGGATATGGTGTAGGGAAATGTGAACATGCACCTCAGCATGTAAGAGATGCATGTAGAAAGTTGCATGCAAAGGGTTCATCATCAAGTGGGAGTTACATGGATATGCCATCACAATCCTCACATGTATGTGAAAATGTGGAAAATAAAGGGGCATCACTTGATGATGAAATTCTACTTGATGATTCATCAAGTGGGCAGGTATGCAAGAGACCAAACATTGGAAAGGGAGCATTGGATAAAGCTTGGGATATGCAGGCTAGAAAAGAGGCTGATAAAGCTGTCCGACGCTTTTTTTTTGCAGAAGATATTCCCTTTTGGAAAGTTAGAACTCCCTATTTCATCCAAATGCTTAATGCAGTTGGAAGAGTAGGGCAAAGTTATAAGCCTCCCTCATATCAACAATTGAGGGCAAAAGAGCTAAATGCAGAAGTGAGGTGCATAGAGGATGACTTGTTGGAAATACGTGAGAAATGGAAATTATTTGGCTGCAGCATTTTATGTGATGGTTGGTCTGACACTAGAAATCGGCCAATCATCAACATTATGGTCAGTTGCATTTTTGGCACTATGTTTTTGAAATCTGTGGATACCTCATGTGAGGTTAAATCAGGTGAATACATATTTGAGATCTTGAAGAATGCCATAATGAATGTGGGGCCAGAGAATGTAGTCCAGCTATGCATGGACAATGCATCTAATTGTGTAAGAGCTGGCTATTTAGTTGAGCAACAATGGCCACATATCTTTTATACACGTTGCACGTGCCATTGCTTGGATTTATTGTTTGAAGATATTGGCCGTTTGGAATGGGTGAAGCCTATTTTGGATAATGCTGTAAGTTGTGGTATTTGTCACGATGAAGCCTAGTATGCTTGCTTTATTCAGAAAACATAGCACCAAAGATTTGGTAAAGCTTGCACAAACTAGATTCGCATACATGTTTATTATGTTGTCAAACTTGCTTGATGAGAGAGTGTACAATGGCTTGAGATCTTTGATGGTTAGCCAAGAATACACAAGGAAAAAAGTTGCTAGAACCAAAAAGGCGGAAGATGTATCTTCTATTATCCTTAGTGCATTTTTTTGGAGACAAGCAAGGGATATTGTTAAAATATGTGCTCCTATTTTGAAAGTCTTGTGCTTGGCTGATAGAGAAGGAGCCACTATGGGTCTCATTTATGAACTTACGGATAGAATGATTGAGAGTATTTCTTCTATAGAGAGCATTGATTCAGCAAGACTTGAAGAAGTTAAAAATTTATGTGTTGAACGGTGGGATATGTTACATTCACCTCTTCATGCAGCAGCATATATGCTTCACCCTATTTGGAAGAGTAAATGTCCACAGTTGGATTCAGAGGTGCATTCCGGTTGGATTGATCTCATTGAAAGATATACATGTGGTGATATTAAAAAGCAAAGAGTCTTAATTGATGAAATGGACATGTATAAATCTATGGAAGGTTTATTTGCACGGCCTATTGCAAAACATGAAAGTAGAATGCATAATGCTATGAAATGGTGGGAAACATTTGGGGCAAGTGTGCCCAATTTGCAGAAATTGGCTCTTCGTGTGCTTTCGCAAGGCTCTTGTGCTTCCCCTTGTGAAAGGAATTGGAGTACCTTTTCTTTGATACATACAAAGAGAATAAATAAATTGCAGCCAAGAAATGTTGAAAAGCTGGTTTATATTCATACGAATTTACGTCTTGTATGCAAAATCAAAGAAAGAGGATTCCAAAAAATGGAAGTGACATTAGAAATGATAGAGAAAGAAGAGGATGATCGTAGACTTCTTTCTTTGCAAGAAGAACATGATGGTGAGATACCTTCTTCATCTTCTTGCACCATTGCGGAGAGCCATGCACATGAGGATATTGTTGATGAGGAGGATATTGCTGTTGATGATGGTGATGATGATGATGAGGATGAGGATGAGGATGAGGATGATGAGGATCATTGATGATAGATGCATGATGCATCACTATAGTCTCTGTTATGATTTAGGACTTTCCTTTGATATTATGCATATCATATATGCGATGATGTACTTAGTGCACGATACATTGTACATCAGATCTGCATGGTTTTGGTATTTTCTATTCTATTCAGCATATATAGCATGACTTTGGTATTGTTAATGACATCCCTTTCTTATTATTGTTTTTTTTTTGTTTTTTTGTCAAAAATTTTGGCGGCGTCAGAAACGTTTTTCCTTACCCGTCAAACGTCGGATAAACATCAGAAGTCAGAAGTCAGAAACCCGTTAGAAACAACTATGTATATATATATATATATATATATATATATATATATATATATATATATATATATATATATATATATATATATATATATATATATATATATATATATATATATATACATATACACACACACATGTATACATCTCTCTCTCTCTCTCTCTCTCTCTCTCTCTCTCTCTCTCTCTCTCTCTCTCTCTCTCTCTCTCTCTCTCTCTCTCTCTCTCTCTCTCTCTCTCTCTCTCTCTCTCTCTCTCTCTCTCTCTCTCTCTCTCTCTCTCTCTCTCTCTCTCTCTCTCTCTCTCTCTCTCTGCGAAACCCTAGCGCCCGTCTTCCCGAGCTCAGCAAACCCTAGCGTCAGCCCCTTTGCGCCCTCTGAAAACCCTAGCGCTCGTCCGCTCTGCCCGAAACCTCTGCGAAACCCTAGCGCCCGTCTGCCCGAGCTCCTCTAGTAGCTCTTCCCGAGCTCCTCTCTACGTGAAGCTCTGCCCGAGCTCTGCGTGAAGCTCTGCCCGAGCTCTCTCTCTCCCCCTTCTCACTGCGCCCTACCATCTGCACGCCAATGTCGCCCGCCAACATCCCTGCAATTCCCGCCAAGATCGCCCTGCAGAAACCCCAACCTATCGAAACATAAACCCTACCCCGAGCGCTCCCACACATGTCGCCCTTTCAACCACCCCAACGTCGAATCCCTGAAACCCTAATTCCAAATAATTCCAAATCGAATCCCTGAAACCCTAATTCCAATTAATTCCAAATCGAATCCCTGAAACCCTAATTCCAAATAATTCCAAATAATTCCAAATCGAATCCCTGAAACCCTAATTCCAAATCGAAGGAAACCCTAATTCCAAATAATTCCAATCGAATCCCTGAAACCCTAATTCCAAATAATTCCAAATCGAATCCCTGAATTCCAAATAATTCCAAATCGAAGGCCCTAACCCCGGACTAATAATTGTTGCCCACAGTTATTAGCCACTCCAACCCTTACTCCATCGCGCATCGGACGCGCTCCCGTCTTCATCGCAAGTCTTTAGGCTCAGTACACTAAGCATTTTTTTCATCGTCGAATGCAATGAGCGCTACGGCTAAGAAGGACGATTTGACAAAAATGGAGGACAAACTGACCATAGCTATCAAGGAAAACAAGAAGATGGTGGACTCCACTATCACGGCCATCATCAGCCGCCTCTCAAAGCTCGAGAAGGAAGTAGAAACATATCATAAGGAGAGGGAAGCATGGCAAAAAGAGAAAGAAGAATGGGCTAAGGAGAGGGCAAACATGAAAGAGGAATTGGAGCTCCTCAAAGCTTCAATGGTCTCTCTTACACCCGAAGAAGGAGAGATTAATATGAACAAGACAGAAGCTCTCAAAGAAGAACTCACCAAATCCTTGACCGAGAGCATGGAAAACAAATTAGAAGCTACCAAAGAAGGGTGGATCGACATAGTGAAGAAGAACATCAAAAAAGAAGCCAAAGAGAAAGCACAAAAGGAAGAAGCCCTCATCGTACACACCACTATTGAGGAAGAAAAGATGAGACATGCCCGCCGTCTCAATGTACGCATCACGGGCCTTGAAGAAAAAGAAGGCTCTACCCCCGAGTCCGATGGGAAGACACTATGCAAGATACTCGGCTACAAAGAGGAGTCCCCCCCATTCATCAAGTCCTGGAGAACGGGACGAGACCCCACGAAGAAGAGAGCTCTCATTCTACACTTCCCTTCCGAAGATATAAGATCTACTTTCCTACGCAAGAGGGTGATTTTGAGAGCACTTGATGGCCCCCCCATCTACCTTGACGATGATCTCACACCCATGCAGGTAGCACACCGTCGTGCATGCATGCCGAGAGTACATCAAGCTCGCAAAGAAGGAAAGAAGGCTTCATACAGAGATGGTCGTGTCATCATTGATGGCAAGGCCATCCCATAGGGATTCGCGGCCTGTGAGACACTCGAGGAGATACACCTTGCAGTTTGGAACTGCAATGGAGATCTATGGACACACCCAGAGAGATTGGAAGAGGTGCGCAAAGGCAAAGACATCATTATGCTCACAGAGACACATGAGAGCCCGGACCGGGGCCTACCTCGAGTCCACGGTTTTCAGTGGGAGTCCACATACAGAGAGTGTACACGTCAGCACACCACCCGAGGATCAGGAGGAGTAGCCATACTCTTTAGAGATGGACTTCAGAGCAGGATACAGATAGTCGCACGTGATTCACAGGCCAGATATCTTTGGATTCGACTGCAGCTCTCGCAGGAGCGGATCATCTTCATAGCATTATGCTACTTTGCTCCTTCTAGCTCGCGTTTCGCTATCATAGATCGAGAGGAGGACTCACCATACACTTGCTTGTCAGAAGAGATTACATAGTACTCTGCATTAGGGGAAGTCTTCCTTATGGGAGACTTCAATGCAAGGACAGGCAATGATCAGTGTGAGATATTTGACCCAAAAGACCCAGAGATACTACATACCATAGAGGATGAGTCTACAGCTCGAGCTTCAGCTGACCCTACACACACTCACTATGGCACTCACCTACTCAGACTAGGCTCGCGACATAATCTCGTTATCTATAACGGGATGACTCAGTGGCCTACCTCAGGAGGATTGACATGCATACCACACTCAGCCACAGATGGCGAGGGAAGTACAGTAGATTACGTCATGGGGTCCAGAGAGGCCATCCACCTACTTACCTCATTCACCATCCCACCCATACCCATTGGGGCCGATCACACATACCTCGCACTCTCCCTGAAGGGAGACACCCCTTTACGCATACCCGCAGCACGCATCCCACACACCACCATCCACTTCACACACGAGCTAGCTCACATATATGCGGCTCGAGTCGAGAAGGGTCTTCTCTTACTTCATCCTGACACTCCACTATCCCTACTCACCTCTCAGATAGCATCAGTTCTTCAGACATCAGCCATCAGCTCCTTCCCACACACCATCCATTCTCGTCACACACCTCCTCCTGGGACTATGCCACAATATCGTTGGTATGATGAGGATTGCAGAGATCTTTACCGCCGACTACGAGCTCAGCGAGCATTGGGAGAGATCACAGAGAGAGAGGCCAAGGGACAGATGAAGACTCTCACACGTCGAAAGAGGCGAGCCTTTGAGGAGGCACAGGAGCTTGAGCTATACCATCTCTTTATGAGTATGGACAGTGCTGCAGCATGGCACAGCCTACGAGAGCCACGCCCGACCACACCTATTGGAGACCCACACACATGGCATGATTATGCTCAGAGGTTATATGAGGTACCTAGGCAGCCTCCCATTCCCCAGCCACTTGAGCCTCGCCCTACTAGTTCTTCTCTCTTCACAGCAAAGATGGTTGAGAGGGCCAT
>CM035421.1:72566264-72678764 GCA_020310875.1 Ceratopteris richardii | reverse complement strand
CCCCCAAATGAAAATGGGCAAACAAGTAATATGCTTCCGTATCCTCATCAAAGAAGAGGAAGATTGGCCAACAGGGATTGGCTGATCCAAGGAAAACAGCAGCTTGCAAGAAAGCAAATGTTGCACTTATAAGGTTTTCTTATGCTAAAAATATTTCTCATTGGAAAGTGAGTCCCTATTTTAATGAGATGGTTGCAGCTCTTATCCATGTAGGTTCAGCTATTGTTATAGCCTCTAATTATAAGAGTTAATTGAGCCTACAAAACTCATCCAAATTGATCTTAGACTGTATTAGCAAAAGTAGAAAAAGTATGGCTGCACAATTGTGTCAGGCACTAGAGACCACCCCATTATAAATTTCATTGCCTCTTCCATTCAGGAAAGAGCTTTCAAGTTTCTTGAGATCTACTGATACATTCATTCTAATCAAAAGCAATGAATTCATATAAAATCACTTGAAAATTAATATTGAGGTGTAAGCCAGGCAATATGTGGTCCAAGTATGCATGGATAATGCAAGTAATTGTGTAAGGGCAAGTGAAATGGTAGAAGAATGATGGTTGCACACAGTAGTTGCAAGATATGCATGCCATTGTTTTGGACCCCTTGTTTGGGGAACTCGCTCTCTTTATCTTTTTTCTCAAAGGGAATTGATGAAGTCTGCTCCCGTTCGTTTTTTCATTTTCTAAGTCGGGAATGGGGCTCCAAGAGCTATCCCACTCCACAAGTGGAATCTATCCACTGGTTTCATCTTCAAAAGAAGACTTATATGTGACCTTCAAGCACAAGGCCAATGTTTACTAGTCCCGGAGAACCAGTATGATGAGATACCCAATGCCCCGGACATGACAATGGAGTATGAAGGACTTTGAACGAGAGCCAAGCACCTCCTAAACTGCCTACCAAACATGTTCCCAAAAAAGAGAATGCCATACCCCACAAAGGAGCGTCGGCTCGTAGGAGTCGTCTGCACCCAGTTCAGAGTCTCCCATCTCCTCATTGGTAGGATGTGAGGCTATACCTATAACCATGAAGCCCCAAAGCTCAAAACATACATCCCTTGCGAATCGTCATTTCCCTTGTCCCAAAAGTTATCCGCATACACAGCACAAGGGATCGTATGTGAGAATGACATCCTTTCCCCTCGAAAGAGGATCCATCAAGGACCTTAATCCCCCAAACGGAGCTTTCATATACTTAGGTATAGCCTCACCTAAGAAGGAGGCAACCAAGACCAACTTAGCTACTACCCTACCCCCTAGCGAGCAGACTAGGTTTAACCCAATGCATCAAATGAACTCCGTGAGCCTCCTTTCCAAGAAGGATATGGGTCATGTCCATAGGAAACACTAGGCCAACCACCAACCGTTGGGTCATAGAAGTGATAAGGGACCCTAACTCAGTTAGATTTGTGTACTCAATTATGAAGTGTGCTCAAGTCAAATTTGTGTACTCAGTCGTGTCAACTCAGTTCGATGGGCCCTTCGCCTCTCAAGGCTCTGGGCAGGGGTTCAACCTCTACGGGCTACAACCGGGTACCCATCACCACTTGGGTGGTGAGCGGTTAAACCAGCTCCTTTGGGAGACCGTTGGGTATTCGGGCTATCCCGTTCAAACCAATCATCTCGTCTCGCCTTAGAGTTGTTCCTTCTCAGTGTCTATCTTAGCGGGCTTTTAAACTTTGTATCGTAGTAGTTGCTAGGCATCTGAACCCTACTTTGTACCTGCAAGAAACCAACAAAAAGAAGATTAGCAAAGACAATGGTATTGTGTGCGATCTCTGTGTCTATATGTGTATATGTGTTTGTGAGTCCATGTGTATGAATGCCTATGTGTGTATGTCTAATTGTGTGTTTGTATGCTAAATGTGTATCTAAGGATTTTGTGTCTATGTGTGCGCATTATGAGTGTGAGTGCATCTGGAGGTGACTCCTTATGTGTTAGTGTGTTTGTGTATAAATGCACCTATGTGTGTGTGCCATGATAATGTGTGTGTTGTTTGTCTTGTGTGTACTTACATGTGTGTGATTATGATTATGTGTATGTGCATATGTGAATGAGTATGTGCATATGTGAATGAGTATGTGCATATGTGAATGAGTATGTGTATATGAATGTGCCTACTAAAACATCTCCGTGAATTTAATTAAAAATAAATGTGTGGTCATGTGTTTATGTCTATCTATCTATAAATCTATTTATATATGAGAATCTCTATGTATGATGCACATATGAACATGAGTGCACGAGCGCATATAAGAAACATTATAAAAATAAGAAGAAAATCAAAATAAATAAAAAGTGTGCACAAGTGAGGAAAGTGAAGAGTGCATGTGTGTGTCTACATGTTGTTGTGGTTGTGTTCTATATATAGTATATGTGTGTGTATGTTACTGAGTGTTAATGTACGTATAAATACGTGATTATGCATGAGTGTTGTGTGTGTGTTTGTAATAGTATGCATGTGAGTGCATGTGTGTTTTGTGGAGTGAAGTGCGAGAAGAAGAATGCATGTGCTTGTGTGAGAGTGTGTATATAAGTATGTTTACTTTTTTATGATTTTTCCCAAGGGTAAGAATTGAGACAGAGAGAGAGAGAGAGAAAGAAAGAAAGAAAGTTGTATTAATGTCTACTAAGGCCAAACTTGGCCTATGAGACAAACCATATACAATGGTAATAATCCAGTCCACTAAAAAAATCAAAGCCAAATGGAACATAACCATAAAACATAATTGAACTAAGAAAGTATGCATGTGGGTAAGCAAAAAATGACCATGTCATACAGGGGCAAATAAAAGGAAGCAATCACAAAACCTAAGGGTAGAATATGGGGGGAATGCTCGTAAAATGTGATACATATGTGACGGGTAAAGTAATCGCTGGAATATAATGTCCCAAGGTATGGATGCACATCTCCACTTTGTTTCCTGTTCATGTAATGATCGGATCCTCTAGACCTCATGCTAGTAGAATCGGGGTCTCCTATATACGAGAACACGAGGTTGTCTCTTGACCCTCTCATCATATGCCTCCTCGAGAATGAGCCCTCGGCCGCTCCGGACGGATCGTGTCTCAACCCTCCGAAAGAAATGAGTGATCCTCTTGTTGTACCCATCACCTGTTGTGTGTATAGGCTGTATCAAAGTCCCACGTCTATGGAAAGAGGCAAGGAGGAATCATCCGAAACGACCTTAGTCCTCTCTCATCGTACACTCCTGAAATGAACCCTCTATCTAGAACTTAACTCTGAGATCGGCATCTGTGGGGCATCGTATAACAAAAAACTCCTCGCTCTCCACCTCTCTCTGTTAAACTGAGCATGTGCGATCCTCCCTAGGTATCCTATTAGCGCGACCCCTCTCGATCTCCAACTGGTGTGACTAGACTCGAAGCTTCCCAATAGCAACGTGTGTAAGATGTGGCATGTAAGTCTACATGTATTGAGGTATCTTAATAAACCCCTAATCTGAAATCTGTAGAAAATGCTCCCGATAATGAAGCTTTTTTGTTGGAAGTGTCTCCCTAGGTAGGATATACACCCTCTGTATATATTTGTGCCATAATTCTTGTCCAATGATCTTGATTCTCTCTCGCAAAGAGAGAATATGTGGGAGCATGTGTATCATATGGAATAGGTGGTAGCCTATCCATGAAAATCCATAACTAACGAGCGAATCTCTAGTTTGGCCATACCAACATGAAGTATCTCCTCCTAGGACCAAATCTCTCGTGATGCCTAGAAAGCCATGTATGTAATGCGCCCAATGTCCATGCCATGGAGTCTACGTCCCAAACATACTACCTAGAACGAAGCCTCCACCAACATCGAGGGTACTGCCAACTCTTCTCTAATGATCTCGTGTGATACTGATGGCTTACTCCATATAAGCCTAGAAATCATGAGTACTTGGGGTCTCTCCACCAATGTCCATATAAAATTTACTGGTGTTGGCCCCGAAATGGATGACACTACCTCTCCATCAATGCTACTACTTCATATCTACGAGAGTCACCCAAGATAAACATACGAACTATTGATCTCGATGTGTCCACCAACAACTTTGCATATGCTTTGTCTCTGTATCTGAGCCAAAGTGCCAAAATAAGTACCTTGGTTTTACCAAGGTTCATTGAAAGACCTCTCTTTGAGCAGAAATCATCTAATGCATGTAAATGACTTTGTAGCCCCTTGGAACACGCAAAAAACCAATACCACATCATCAGGTCAACCACTGTTCAGCCACACTGCCGGATAAAGTCTACAAGCCCAAATAAAGTAGGGGATAGTTAGCACCGTTGTTTCACACCATAGTGATGAAAATGGGATCGGAGAACCCACCAAGACATCTGACCCTCCCAAATACTTGCCCATACAAAGCGTAGATCCCTCATAGCATATCATCAGTGACTCCAAGATCAAGTAGTCACCTAATAAGTCTCTCTCTAGGCAGAGTATCGAATGCTTTGCGAAAGTCAACAAAGCAACAATATAATCTACTCTTCCTCGCACATGCCTGCTCGATTGGACATCTCATAATAAAGATATGATCAATGGTGGAAAAGGCATGTAGAAAGCTAGCCTACTCTATAGCCCATTCCTCCTCGAGAATCGCTCCATAAAGTTTGGCCAATATTAAGCCAATCATGAGAGAGAGAGAGGGGGAGAGAGAGCTTCAGCTTTTCTCCCTCCCTCCGACTCCAAGCACAGGTCAACGAAGGAGCAATGGCGCTCAGGGCAAGGAGAGAGAGGGAGGGTGAAAGAGAGAGAATGAAAGAAAGAAAGAAAGAAAGAAAGAAAGATTTTTTTACATCTATGACAGGCCAAAGTCAGCCTATGAGACAAAACGTAAGAACATGATGCAGACGTCATCCGGCTGTCATAAAACTAAAGCAAGTTCATAAAAAGCTAATACAAAATAGTCTCCAACATGTGTGGTAAAATACTAAGGCTGATGGAGCCCTATCTTTGAGGGTATATGCATGTCTATATGCTGAGGGCAATACAATCATGAAGATGCATTTGTCTACTAGCTCCATCCGATGGTAATGGAAGGGTGGAGGATGTGATACATAGGTGGAGCGAGTGTTAGTGCTTCTCGTATGAAAGCTATAGGATCTGCTCTCATCAGGGCTACTCGCTCCGCAATCGCCTCACGATGTTTGGCTCGAATCTCCTCTATCTAGCGATGGTATAGCCTCACTCCTCTAAGTGTTGTGACTCGTGGTCGTCGTCTAGCTCGAATCACCTCAGCCTCCTGTAGTGTCACTTCTCACTAGGAATTAGGTGGGGAGGGGACTCTACACCTCTAGAAAAAATCAATGAGCTATAGCTCTCTCCTCTCCACTTATGTAGTGGTGTGTGTCAGTTGTAAGAGTGCATCTCTATGCCTCTGAATCCTTCTCAAGAAACATCCTAACTGTCTCTGATCTCGGGAGTCCATAATCTCTCGTAGGGTGGGCTGTCCTCTGAAGAAAGTCTCATATTTGTCCCTAATCTGATTGTATGCTCTGCATCCACATACGAAAATGCTCCTCACTCTCCACCTCCTCTCTACATAGTTTGCAGATCCGCACTGCTCTCGGTACTCCAATGTGTCTCCCACTCTCGATCTCTAATCTGTGTAGGTATGCAAGACAAGCAAGTTCTCTGGCAAAGAATGAGATATGGCCCCGGGGGGACCCCCGCGGGGGGGGGGGGGGGGGGGGGAGGGAGAGAGAGAGAGAGAGAGAGAGAGAGAGAGAGAGAGAGAAAGAGAGAGAGAGAGAGAGAGATAGAAAGGTATATTAACGTCTTCCAAAGGCCAAACTTGGCCTATGAGACAAAATCATATACAACTGTGGTAATCTCTGTGTAGCAATGGAAAGGAAAAATACTCGCTACACAAAATTGTGTAGGCTAAAAAGAACAAAGGATGGTGTACCTGGTAATGAGGTGGTAGTGGAATAAAGTAGTGGTGGCTAGGGGAAGCGTGGCCCTGACTGAGCAGATAATGACCACTTAATACAAGGGAACCCACGAGGGAGTGAATGTGTATACATTAAGTGCTGATGATGGCTGGAGGTGGGTGGAGTATGTAGTACATCGGTGGCGGTACGAGTACCTCCTAGAGGAAGGCTGTCCAAGTGGTGGTGATATGCATGTGCTCCATCATGTAGTCGTGGGCTATCTTGATGCATGAGATATCCTCCCGGTGCGGTCGTAATCTTCGATACCCAACCAGATGTGGTCGGCGTCGCACTCTCTGTGCCGCTGCCTACTGGAGTGTGAGCCCTATGCCTCTCGGAGGCCGGTCCATCTTATGTGGCCCAACTCGCTCAAAAAACTGAGTAATAGTCTACTGGGTACTCACTCGTGTCTAGTGTGTAGGGTGTAGCATCTGATTTCATCTCTCATATGCAGCCATGAGGAAACGCCCTATCCTCCGCTGGCCTCCAGTGGCCATGCACAACTGGAGTGACTCCTCTATCTGGAACTGTGCTCTTAGGTCCGAATATGCTGGGCATCTGATAACCAGGTGCTCCTCACTCTCTATCTCTGTATGGCATACTGGGATAGAGAGAGAGAGAAAGAAAGAAAGTGATATTAACGTCTTCTGAAGGCCAAATTTGGCCTATGAGACAAAACCATGTACAACTGTAGTAACCCCTGTGTAGTAATAAAATAAAATGGAAAAGTACTCGCTACACAAAACTGTGTAGGCTAAACATGGAAACAACCATAGGATAATGTACCCGGTGACGGAGAGGTAGTGGGGATAATGTAGTGGTGCGTGGGGAGATGTGGCTCTCACTCTGCAGATAATGGTCATCTAATACATGGGGGCCCGATGACGAGAGTGAATATGTATATCCTAGATACAGGTAACACGTCGAGGTGGGTGAAGTGTGTGGTACATCGGCGGCGGTTTGAGTGCCTCTTGAAGGAAGGCTACCGAGGTGGTGGTGGTGGTGATGCGCCTGTGCTCCATCATGTGGTCATGGACTATCCTGATGCGTGAGATATCCTCCTCGTATAGTCGTGGTCGCCCGTACCAAGCTCTATGTGGTCGACGTCGCACTCTTTGTGCCACTGCCTACTGGGGCGTTAGCTATATGTCTCTGGAAGGTGGGCTGGTCTGGTGTAGCCCATCTCACTGAAAGAACTAAGAAATGGTCCGCTGTGTACTCATCCGTGTCTGATGGGTGGGCTCTAGCAACTCCTGTCGACTCTCATACGCTGTTGTGAGGAATCGTCCCAACCTCCACTGGTCTCCAATGGTCATGCACAACTGTAGTGCCTCCTCTATATGGAACTCTGCTCGTAGATCTGAGTATGCTCTGCATCTGAAAACAAAGTCTCTATCTCTGTATGGCATACTAGGCACCACCTCTCCTCTCTAGGTACTCTCCTGGTCCGACCCCTCTCGATCTCGAGTTGATGTGATGAAACTCGAAGCTTCCCAATGACGACGCGGAGGTGGTGTGGTGAGTATGTTTGCATGTATCGCGGAGTCTCAATAAAGCCCTGATCTGAGATCTGTAGAAAATGCTAACGCTCGTAGAGCATTTTCGGTGGTAGTGTATCCCTGGGGCTAATCTATGTCCTCTGTATATATGTATGCAATATCTCTTGGCGAATGAGCATGTTCCTCTCCTGGTGGGAGAGCAAATAGGTGGGGGCATGTAAGTCATATTGCAGTGGTGGTAGTCTGTCTATGTCAAATCCATGATCGGCAAGCCAATCTCGTGTATGTGCGTACTATGAGGAGGTGTCACCTGTCAGTGCCATGTCGTGTGACACCTGGAAAGCTCGATAAGTGATGCGCTCTGTGTCCATGCTCTGTGTCCAGTGTAATAGGCATGTTGTCAAGAGCAATGCCTCTATTAGCATCGATGGTGCAGCAAGCTCTGCTTTGATGATATCATGTGGTACTGAAGGCTTGTTGCGGATGAGTCTGGCAATTATGAGGATTTGTAGCCTCTCCAATGGTGTGCATGCTGATGTAGTTGATCTCAGCCCCCATATGGCTGCTCCATACATGAGTGCTTGCGTAACCAGAGTGTCGAAGACCCATCCCTTTGTGGGGGGCTCTTGAAAATGTGTCTGGTGGGGCACTGTATCTCCATCAAGGCTAGTGTTGCATATCCACGTGTGATGTGATCCCGGGCTTCCTGAGACATAGAGAAGACGCAAAAGGCTGATGTGAATGTCACTCCGAGATAGACATATGATCCGACTACATCTATCAGTCCGCCTGCTACTGTGAAAGAACTATGTCTCCTCACCTGTGTTGATGTATGAAAAAGCATAACCTTGGTTTTACCAAGGTTCACAGATAGCCCTCTATGTATGCAGAAGTTGTCTAGGCCGCATAGGTGGCGCTGTAGACCTTCTGTAGATTCTGAAATAGCACAATATCATCAGCATATAAAAGAATATGAACAGTGGTCCCTCATACCTCAATGCCCTCCCTTTCCTATTGTCGTATGAAGTCCACTATCTCATCTATGTATAGACCAAAGAGGGTGGGTGAAAGAGAGCACCCTTACTTCACCCCGATAGTGCTAGCGGGTGAGTCGGATAAGCCACCTGGACATCCGACTCTACAAGATACTCTCTCATATAAGGGGTAGATCCCCCATATCATCTCATCTAGAACTCCGATATTGAGTAGGCGTCTGAAGAGCCGTTCCTTGGGAACTGTGTCAAAGGCTTCGCGGAAGTCCACAAAGCAGCAATATAATCTCCTCTTCCTCACTCTTGCCTAGTCGAAGAGTCATCTCAGAGTGAAGATGTGGTCAATGGTAAGGTAATCTCGTCTAAAACCTACCTGTCTTGGGGCCCTAATACCCTTCCTCTTTGCAAGATTGCTCAACTCTATCTCTAGCACTGTCCCATATAATTTGGCCAATGTGGGGTCAATCATGATCGTCTGATATGTAGTTGGATCCATAACGTCACCTGACTTATGAATGGGCACTATGATGTGCTCAGTCCACGAATCAGGGAACCCTTCAACCAGTGCACAGTTGAAGAGGTGGGCAATGAGTGGTGCTAGAGTCGTTCGTCTATATATGAGGTGCTCCATCTATAAACTGAACTGGTCATGAGCTCTGCCATGCTGCATATGTGAAATAGCGAAGCTCACCATCATGGATGTGAAAAAGTAAGAGGTAGTGGGCGTGAGCTCTACAGCCTAGGAATGGGGGACTCGTCTGGGAATTGGTATAGGCTCTATGCATAGCTATGCCAGATGCTCGGGTCTCGAATGGGTGTTTGCTATCTCCTCTCCCTCAGATATCGCCATGCCACTGCACTATCCTGACTCATGAGCAAATGGTAGATATCCCCGTACTGTCTCTCCTCCCACTCCCACCACTTGCGATGAGTAAGGCTCTGCATGCGGCATTGTGCTTGTCTGTGTGTAATATCCCCTCTATGCTCTAAAATCCGTAGATGTTTCTTGAGTTCTCGACAATCTTCATCATACAAGCAGCTCCGAGGCATGGGTCCTATGAGTGGAGGATGTGTATGTGGACGATGTAGAAAGCTGCGGATAGCTGAGTCATGAAGGATGGTGGTGATCTATGACGTGAGTGTGTCCAAAGGTGAGAATGGATTGAGAGAGAGTAGGCTAGTGTGCAAGTGGTGTGCGTACACATGTGAGAGCTCGTGTGTGAAGTGTATCGTGATGTGTGGCTCAATGGGTGAGGGAGGGTCTAATGGGATAGGAGATGAAAGTGTGAATGTGATAAACATATGGTCAGCACCAAGTGGGCGTCGTCCAATACTAAGTGACAGGAGAAGTGAAGCTCCAGAGATGGTACCCAGAATGTAGTCCACTGTGCTCTCACCCCCTCCATGAGGGAAGCAAGTAAGTTCGCCCGAACCTGGCCAAAAGTTCATCCCGTTATATATAATGAGATGGTGTCCGCTACCGAGCTCAAGCAAATGTATGCCATACTCGGTGGTGTCCTAACCCATATCTGCTGATACTCTATTGGTGCTCATCTCATCCGGGTCTCTGCTCCTCATGAGATGTGGATGATCCATGTCATATGCCTCGCACTGATGTGACTAGGTGCGGCCATTGAAGTCCCCCATAAGGAAGACTTCACCTAGGGTGCTCTAGTGTAGTATCTCATCTGAAAGTGATGAGAAAGAGAGAGATGGTGTAGGTATGCATAGACGGGCAAGTTCTCTGGCAGAGAATGAGCTATGGCGAGGGGGGGGGGGAGGGGGGGAGGGGGAGAGAGAGAGGGAGAGAGAGAGAGAGAGAGAGAGAGGAGGGGGGTTCTTTTTTGCGCAGGTCGCCAAAGGGAGGATTGGTTGTGGTGGGGGGGTTTTGGGGGGGGGGGGGGGGGGGGGGGGGGGGGGGGGGGGGGGAGGGGGGGGGGGGGGGGGGACAGAGAGAGAGAGAGAGGAGGGAAGAATAAAGAAAGAAATAAAGTTATATTAACGTCTTCCAAAGGCCAAACTTGTCCTATGCGACAAAACCATGTGCAATTGTGGTAATCTCAGTGTAGAAATGAAAAGAAAAAAATACTCGCTACACGAAACTATGTAGGTTGAAAACAACAAACGGATGATGTACCTCGTAATGAGGGAGTAGTGGGGATAATGTAGTGGTGCATGGGGGGACAAGGCTCTGACCGTGGAGATAATGGCCACCTAATACAAGGGGGACCCATGAGGGAGTGAATGTGCATACCCTAACTGTTGATGATGGGTGGAGGTGGGTGGAGTATGTGGTATATCGGCGGCGGTCTGAGTACCTCCTGAAAGAAGGCTGCCCATGTGGTGGTGGTGCTCCTATGCTCCATCATGTGGTCCTTGGCTATCTGATGCGTGAGATATCCTCCTCGTGCAGTCGTGATCCTTTGTGTCTAGGCCGTGTAGGTGATGTTGTAGACCCTAAATCGTGGTCCTCGATGTCTAGGCCGTGTAGGTGATGTTGTAGACTTTCTACAGACTATAAAACCAGCTGAATATCATCGGCATATAAAAGAATGTGGACAGAGGTCCCTCATATCTCAATGACGTCCCCTCCTTGCTGCCATATACGGTATGAAGTCCACTATCTCGTTAATGCATAGACCAAAGAGGGTGGGTAAGGGAGGGCATCCTTGCTTCATCCTTAAGGTGCTAGCAAGTGAATCAGATAGACCGCTTAGGGAAAGGAAGGAGGGGGTGGGGGGGGGGGGGGGGGGGGGGGGGAGGGGGAGAGAGAGAGAGAGAGAGAGAGAGAGAGTTTTTTTACTATTTATTTATGTATGCTATTTTTTTTATTTAATTAAGAAGACATTTTTTGTTATTTATTCTACTTATTTAACGTTGTTTTATTTACGATTTTTGTACATTAAGAATTAGATAAATTAAAGAGAAAATGAATCTAAAATTTAAAAAAAAGTAATAAAATAGAAAATAAAAATAGAAATAAGAAAGAAGAGCTAGAATTTAGAATTAAAAAAGAAATTAGTAAATTACTTAAAATAAGTAAACGAATGAGAAATAAAAAGAAAATAAATGAAAAATTTTAAAAATAGGAAGATAATTAGATAAAAATAAATCAATGAGAAATAAATAAAATAAGAAATTAAATTATTAGGAAATTAAATAAATAAAGGGAAAAGAAAATAGAAATTAGAAGAATATTAAAAATTGTTAAGCATGAGTGTATTTACATTTGTATTTTAATGCAATGACAATTTCTTTTATGATCTTTCCTACAGTGGCACTCAGATATTGAAGTGTTTGAAGATTGACGTTTTCTTGATTGAAGTTTGAGGCAGATGCCGATCCAAGTGTGAGGAAAAGCTGATGATGTGCATTACTTTAGAGCCTTTGTGCTTCTAAAGAGCTGCAGACATGCATTTGGAGTTTTCAACTCCAGAAATCAGCATACTAAAAATTCAAGATTTTTTAGGATTCATATAAGATAATGAATCTAAAGATTTATCACTACACATTTTACTCAGCCTCTTCACCAAACTAATTAATGGTAGTTGTTCTTCAAGTTCTATCAATTATGCATAGCACTCACTGAAAAGAATGAATGTTTCCTATTTGTATGAGCATCTCACATTGCATTAGGTAAAGTAAGAGCATTGTGTGCACTTAGCTAAAGTTATTTTAGTTAGATAATCGTGTTACTTTTCATAACTAATCTAAAATTATTAAAACATAAAACACAAACAAGAGAAGCAGTATTTTGCAGTGCACTTGTAGAATCCATTTATATGTAGGATTCATACAAGATCATGAATGTAAAGACTTTTCATTGCACACTTCCTTGAACATCTTCACCAACCCAGCTCAAGGTAATCGTTCTTCAAGTTCCCTAAATGTTTGCATAGCACTCACTAGAAATAGAAGGATTGTACTCTTGCTTTTGTAACCACACTTTGCATTAGAAAAAGAAAGAGCATTATATGCACTCATCTAAAGTTACTTTAGATAGATAACCCTACTACTTTTCATGATTAATCAAAAAGTTTTGAAACATAAAAAGAACTAAAAACCATAAATTGGAAAAACACTAGAAAGAACTTGATCTAAATCGAAAAAAGCCAACTCAATTGGGAATAAGAGAAATTAAAAATAATCTTAAAGGAAATCACAAGAAAGTGAAAAAAAGTTCAATGAACATTGAAATCGAGATTGTTGGTCTAAAGCAAAAGTATCAAAGAAATAAGATCAACTAAACCCTAGGGGAAAATACAGAGCTTAGACAAAAGCCTAAGAAAGTACATAGAAGTAAAGAAGCTTTAGAAGGCAAGAAATTCAACTTATTCTGTGGCTGAGGATGTTAGTGAACTCTTCTCTGAGCTTTGCTCTGAGTTGAGAGAAATTCTTGAACCTATTATCTTGGATATTGTATTTTGCATTAGAGCCAACCAAAGGAGGGAAATGGAGGGAACCTTCAAGAGCTTGATGATAGAGAAACAAGGAACACGTGTGGTGCAAGCAATTCTAAGAGAGAAAGGAAAACTTACTAGCATGAATGTAACAAATTACTTAGATGCCTTCAAAAAGGAAGCTCAAATTCAGGGACTCCCTTGAAGATATGCACACTCAATATTTTGAGCCAGTAGTGTCATGATCGATTCTAGATGTTATTCATATACATTTTAGTAAAGGCTAGGATGACTTTCGGAAAGAATTGCACAATATCTTCTATTTAGAAGAGTTTAGTCAACACATTTGGGATGGATTTTTAAGATGGATTCATTCCCCAATCCTAGTGTGTCCCTGACTCATTTGCTTACTGAATTTATGAGGCAGTTTGCCCAATTACCTCAAGCGGGCAGAGATGCTTTAAATCTTAATCTTGTAATAAATTTCCTAAAGATCCTAAGCTCTGAAGATAGAGCTGAAGTTGAAACAAAGATTGAAGAACCTGGCAAACGTTTTGGACTAACAGATAACTAGGAGACTTTAAGAAGTGAAGTAGGCGTTGCTCATATGAAGCAACACCAATTCATCCTTTATTATAGACCATTACAAATCCACGCAAAAGAGACACCTTTGACCATGGATCCAAATGTGACTGTGACAATGGATCGTGCCAATGTTGCATCCACATCAAGGATTCCTTTAGAGCTCCAACCGGAAATCTTGAGTAAATAGATGGAGAATGCGATGACCATGCAGGCTTCTCTGTCGAAAGAGATGCCCAACATACATAACAAGGTGAACTCCATGGGTTTCCAAGATCCCAGAACAAGTCAGCCTAGTACTAGCCAAGCGAGGGGAGATCGGACACAAACAAGCACACTGTCACATGCAAACTCTTACCTGTCGTAAAAAGCGGGATTGGGAGGAGCAACAATATTGGGACATATATCACTTGCTTATGCGTAGGGACAGTAAAGTTGCATGGCGACACATACGTGAGAGGAGGATGCCCACCCCCATTCATGATCGAGAGATATGGAAGGAGTATACAAAAGGTCTTTATCAAATATCAAACCAGCCATCGATCCCTACGTCCTCTTTCTTTACATCGAGGATGGCAGCTATTTCACATATGCAACATGACAGATCTAGAGATCAATTTGGATTGCAGGCTGACCATCTTATCTATGGAAGAGAGACCCTTGCACCACTCATTGCCCACCCCTTCAACCGCACTCCAATTGAAGGGTTTTCAGATTTGTGGATAGAGAATATTATCGTGCCCATCCACAAATCCGAACATGTAATGGATCCAGGCACCTATCGGACCATCATGATTGGCACACTGGCTAAGCTTTTGGGGCAATCTTAGAGGAGAGATTGAGTAGCAGCTTTGTGCTCCAGGACCGGTTGACTTTAGATGATCCTTTTCCACCATTGATCACATCTTCACTCTGAGGTGCTTATCAACGTGACACATGTGAGGAAGAGGAGGCTATAATGCTTCTTTGTGGATTTTCACAAAGCTTTTGATAAAGTACCTAGAGAGAGGCTCTTCAAGCGACTTTTAGATCTTGGGGTGCGAGAGGAGATGATCTATGAGCGAGAGTCGGGCACAATCAAATGCCTTGGAGGTCTTTCAGATCCCCTTGTTAGCACCATTGGTGTGAAACAAGGATGAACCCTCTCACTCACTCTTTTTGGGATTTACAGTGATGGGATAGTTGACTTCATTCGACACTAAGGGGGTGAGGGACTTGGGGGAGACCACGATTCATGTCCTACTATATCCAGATGATGTTGTATTGATCTCAGAGTCAAAGGAGGGACCACATCGTTATTTGTAGGCTTTAGATGATTTCTGCTTTTATAAAGGGCTCTAAGTGAACTTTGGTAAAACCAAGGAGCTCATTTTTTATACGTCAAGACAAGTGTAGAGACAAAGTTCTTTTATGGTGGTTTCTCTTTTTTTTTTTTTTTTTTTGTGGGCCGGGGGGGGGGGGGGGGATTCATTGAGGTCACTAGCTCATATGTATACCTGGGAGTGACTTTCACAGCGGCTTCCTAGTCCTTCTCTATATCCCAAGCAGCCCATGATCTACTTACATGAGGCTACACAACATTAGCATTGATGGAGAGACAATGCCATCAGGCACACTTCCAAGAACCCCGCACAAAGGGGTGGCTATTCGATACATTACTCACACCCAATGCCTCAATATGGGGACAAGGAGTACATGATTCGATATGGTCTCTAGTCGAGAGTCCCATGATACTCATGTGGTAACTTGTAAACCCTCCATGACATATGATAGTATCACAGCAAGCTATGCCATCTATGCTAGTTGAGGCACTCCTTGAGACAATTTGCTTGCTCACAGATTTGTGGATATGGAGAGTAAGCGCTTGGTATGCTCAAACTCAAGATTGGATGGCAAGATATGGATTAGAAAGACAAATTACCGCTTATACAATATGACACTCAAGCTCCCACCTACTCACTTTCTAGACAAGAGAGGAACAGTATCATCCGACAAGAGATATGGCACACATATATACAAAGGACTTGGATCATCTCAACGAAGCCACTTCTAGTGAAAAAGTTCTACTATTGAGAGCTTTTTATACAGATATCGGATCAGGGATATATAGTTACTGCACATTACATGAGAATTTATGTGCCCCATCATCTCCCAGAGCCATCGAACAAATCCGAGTATCATTCCACCAACTAGAGATCAAGCATGGGCATGCTACGGGGAGCATGGACAAGCTACGGGGATTCCCAGATAGGAGTGCATGTGTCTAGTATGTCAAACGAAGCTGGAGAGTGAGGAGCACTCTATGGTACCATTCCTATAATATCTAGACCTTAGGACAAATTTCCTATTAGAGAGGAGGTGGAGAGTGAGGAGCACTCTGTGGTATGATGCCTACAATATCTAGACCTTAGAACAAAGTTCCAATTAGAGAGATCATTACAGCAGTGTATAAAGAGTGAGAATCAAGGTCGACTCGGACACTTTCTCATAGGCGCATATCATAGACGTGATCAGGTTCTACAACCTAGACAGGTCAAGAGTAGAGGAATACAGCAAAGTACCACTGATTTCTTGGAGAGAGTGGAGGTGAATACGACTATGCAGTCCCCTAGTAGAGGACACTTCAGCAAGCTCTTGCTAAGGAAACTTCTCAAGTTTGAAAGAATAGTTAACTAAGGAAGCCTTTGGACTCACACCACATCCTAAGAGTTTTCCCAAAATTCCAGTTACTCTTATGAGAGGCCAACAAGCTGTATCACATTTATATTAAGTCACATGGGACATCCTTTAACATGAGTTATGATGCATTTCAAAATAGAGAATTATGTCTCTATTTCAAAAGTATCTCTAAAAACACCCACATCAAAAATGAGAGCTACATTGTAATTCCAAGTATCTCTAGTCTGCAAAATTCAAAAGACAACAACATACAGTACGTAACTCTAAACTCACAAACTGTTGTTTAACATCAGCTTTCACAACCAAGAAGTTTATTACTCAATAAAACAAATCACAATCCACATAAGCTTCCATAGCATCAAGAATGTTTAGCCTTTCAAGCAGTTTATTATAAAGAAGTAAAGATAAAAGTAAACACCGATACTTCTTGAGTTTCTTCATGTACCTGATTATGGACACATCCACCAACATGTTTTGTGTGTAAAGTTTAGGAAAAGTTCATCAATTGATCATGCCTATAGAGAGATACCTCTTTTTTGGTTTTCTGTCTGCAAGTCTTTATAAAGAATGTTTTGCATAGATATCATGAGTTGTTCATAATCATCATTCCCCAGTTCTGGAGTTATTTCAGATGGTTCATACTCCCACAACATAGCATCAGGATCACTTCGGTCATGAAAAGATTCATCATTGGCTTTTTGCTTCAGCCTATCGATTTCATCTGTTAAGATATTGCTGAATGCTAATTTGACTCCTTCCTAGTGTAAGGCAAAAGCATTAACATTAAAAATGCAGGAAAAAATATCATATAGTAATAGAAGAAGTCAAATCATATATTCTCAGAATTTTGAAAAACATAAACAGTATATAGTGGTCGAACTACAACCACCACCTAAAATCAGTAAGGCATGCAAGAACTCTGTCAAGTGCTGTCACACACTTCAAAGCTCTACTTTCTTTTTTATCATAATTCAACAAGGAAAATATTGGAAATTTCATATTTTTTATACAAGTGCTGTTGTGCCAGAGGAAAATACAAGAAAACGTTTGTTTACCTCAGATATTGACAAACCTTCTCCACCCAGCCTAAATTTCCATAATATCTGGCTTCGATTCTTCTCTACTCTTTTAAGGCAATTCTCCCTGAGCTGAAAAAAATCATGTACGCCCATGGTTACAAACATAAAACATACATAAAGATCATGAGTATTACTCGGCATGGAATCACATATAAACAATTCCCATCTATCATAGCAGGTATAACTTGTTCAAAAAACAAACTGCAAAGCTCAGGAATTTCAAAATAAATTATCCATGTCACCTGCCATGTGTGAGATCTTATGTGTTCCTGTAGCTATTTGCATATCCATTCGTGTGTCACAGAAATCCGGCATAGGAAGATTTTTCAAGCCTAGAGGTGCTGGAACTGAAATCACAGTGTTCAAACTTTACCAAGAACATAGAAGCTACATTGCCCGACAATGTGCAACCACGAAATAACCTCACTTTGTGCTAGACAGTTGAGCCTCCATGACATAATCGAAGAAGCAGAAGAATGACGTTGGCATGAACTCAACAGATGGTGTAAAAACAAGTTCTCAATGCACAAAGTACAAAGCAGTTGAAAGTAACCGAGGTGCTTGAAGGCACATAATCAGCTCCCAAAGTCAGGGACCCCTTTTGGTACTTCTACATTGCTTGATATTGTAGGAGGGAAACTGCAAGGGGCATTGATAGCCAAAGTCAATCACCATTGGTTTTTAAGTTCAAGGCTCTAGAAGGAACCAGTTGAACACAACCATGGGGAAGTTCCCTGAAAATACCATGTAGGGATTCTACCAAACTATAGCATGGAAGTAAAGAGCCCAAAGCCAATTGATCCCTACAGGGAATCAGATAGATCTGATGTCCATGTAATGTTAATCTTATCAAATTAGGGTCAACAAATTCAATTCAAACTCAAATCCTATTTCTTATAAGAAAAGCACTTCACATGTTCAGTCTTCTTACAAACAATCTTCTCGAAAATATTTTACAAATGCCTTGAATTTCTATTGATACTGTGTTAAAAAATTCAGTATAACAATGATAATAAGAGTTAGAACAAGTATGGTATCAAGAGAAAGCTTAGGAACTATAATGCCCATCTTCTATACGTATGGTTGAGAGATGTAATGGAACACTGTGTGAAAGAGCGTGTTGCATGTTGCCTACTACTAATATCACTCAGGATTTTGGGGAAATGCATTGAAAACGAACATTATATACAATGTCTTTTCTACTACTCCATCTAAGCATGACATCCTTGAGAAGACAAGTTCTACAGGGCCAACCTCATATAATCATCTACTTATCTTTGTTCATGAATCATGATGCGTATGTGCATATATGGAACAACTAGACAAGCGAACTTGATACAAAGCTCATCAAAGGCATCTTCGTGAATTATAGAGATGAGAGTGAGATGGACTCCCTCAATCTAAGGTAATCTTTATTGGAAACTCCTATAACCTCAACTATAGACTACAAAAGATTCAAGCTTTAACATGTGCATCCACCTACTATGACAAAAACGAGCCTCAAGCTGCACTTTAACAGCTAGAAATTATGAAAAGCCTCTAGTTGTTAAGTTAGAAGATCATAAAGAGCTATCACGATTCACACCCTCCTAAAGGTGATGTATCACCACAAAAACATGTCAAGAATAGGACTAAATGATGACATACAGCACCCCATTATTGATAAGAATAGTCTGCCATAAGCTAGAGAACCCCTTTATAATGATGTATGTCTTTGGGTGAGGAGATCTACAAGGCCAAGAGCACAATCATAAAGATACGACTCTTGAAAAAGTATCTTGGATGGAGATAGATCCCCATTTCACTATCATGATTATATTTTCTCTCTCGGCCTATCACTACTACACTCTATGGACCTTCACCATTGTACCATAGACAAGATGGCACTATTTACATACATACAGTAATATCATTTTGTCTCATGGGCCAAATTGGCTCTTTGCAAACATTACTGTAACCACCTCTCTCTCTCTCTCTCTCTCTCTCTCTCTCTCTCTCTCTCTCTCTCTCTCTCTCTCTCTCTCTCTCTCTCTCTCTCTCTCTCTCTCTCTCTCTCTCTCTCTCTCTCTCTCTCTCTCTCTCTCTCTCTCTCTCTCTCTCTCTCTCTCTCTCTCTCTCTCTCTCTCTCTCTCTCTCTCTCTCCCCCCTAGCTATTATCCACTCCTTTTATATTTTGTTTTGTACCCACACTTTATTTTCCTTTTGGGATCACAATGGATTGGATCATATTGATGTATATGTTTTGTCTCATAGGCTGATTTAGACATTAAAATCTCTCTCTCTCTCTCTCTCTCTCTCTCTCTCTCTCTCTCTCTCTCTCTCTCTCTCTCTCTCTCTCTCTCTCTCTCTCTCTCTCTCTCTCTCTCTCTCTCTCTCTCTCTCTCTCTCTCTCTCTCTCTCTCTCTCTCTCTCTCTCTCTCTCTAGATGGACTCCCTATCAAATAGGGCCACGCGGCCTATGAGACATCACTACACCAGGAGACACCACTCAGAGGAGTGGTGTGGAACTGCAACGGGGCACTCTGGATGCGACTAGACAGACTCGAGGAGATCCTAGCATCACATGACTTTGTGTGCATCACAGAGACACACGAGAGACTAGAGAGAGGTCTACCACACACTGCAGGTTTTCATTGGGAATCTGCATTCAGGACCACGACGAGACAGAGTACAGCGCGAGGGTCGGGAGGTGTGGCCATCGTATTTAGACAAGGGATACAGAGCCGGATCCACATTATAGGAAGAGATGAGCATGTGGGTTCGCATGGAGATAGCACAGGGGAGTTGGATTTACATTGCTATATGCTACTTCCCTCCAAGCGGATCTCGATACGCAGGACAAGATCTTGGGGGACCGAGATAGAGACTCACCATACACAGCACTTTCAGATGAGATACTACATTACAGCACACTAGGTGAAGTCTTCCTTATGGGGAACTTCAATGGCTGCACTCAATCACATCAGTGTGAGGCATACGACATGGATCAACCACATCTCATGAGGACCAGAGACCCAGATGAGATGAGCACTAGTAGAGTATCGGCGGATATGGGTCAGGACACCACCGGGTATGGCAACCATCTACTTGAGCTAGGCAGCCGACATCAGCTCGTTATATATAACGGGATGAATCGTTGGCCACGTTCGGGCGGACTTACTTGCTTCCCTCACGGGGGAGGTGAGAGCACAGTCGACTACATTTTAGGTACCACCTCTGGAGCTTCACTCATCCCCTCACTTAGTATTGGACGACGCCCACTTGGTGCTGACCATACATTTATCACATTCACCCTCTCATCTCCTATTCCATCAGACCCTCCCTCACCCACTCAGACACATACCACGATACACTTCACACACGAGTTCTCACACGTTTATGCACACCATTTACACACCCGCCTACTCTCCCTCGATCCACTCTCACACTTGGACACACTTACATCACAGTTCACCAACATCCTACAGGACTCAGCTCTCTGCAGCTTCCCACACTGCACACATATACACCCTCCACGCAGAGGCTCCATACCCCAGAACCGTTGGTATGATGCAGATTGTTGTGAGCTACAGAAGCACCTACAGATTTTAGAGCATGGACGAGATATTACACACACAGGCACAGCGTCGCATGCAGAGCCTTACCTTCCGCAAACGGCGAGATTGGGAGGAGAGACAGTACTGGGATATCTATCATTTGCTCATGAGTCGAGACAGTGTAGTGGCATGGCGACATTTGAGAGAGAGGAGAGAGCAGACACCCATGCGAAACCCGAGCACTTGGCATAGCTATGCACGAAGCCTATACGAGATCCCATACCAGCCCTCCATTCCCAGACCACAGAGCTCACGTCCTACTACCTCTCACTTCTTCACACCCACTCTGGTGGGACATGCTATTGCCCGTCTACAGCATGGCAAGGCCCATGACCATTTCGGTTTACAGGCAGAGCACCTCATCTACGGAGGCACGACCCTTGCACCGCTCATTGCCCACCTCTTCAACCGTGCATTGGTTGAAGGGTTCCCTAACTCATGGACTCAGCACACCATAGTGCCCATTCATAAGTCAGATGATACTATGGATCCAGCTACATAGCTGACGATCATGATTGTCCCTATATTGGCCAAGTTATATGGGGCAATACTAGAGACAAAGTTGAGTACTCTCGCTGAGAGGAAGGATATCAGGGCTCCAGGACAGGCAGGTTTCAGATGCGATTACTCTACCATTGACCACATCTTCACTATGAGATGCTTGATCGACCAAGCAAGTATGAGGAAGCAGAGATTATATTGCTGCTTTGTGGACTTCCGCAAAGCATTTGACACTGTTCCCAAGGAACGACTCTTCAGACGACTACTTGATATCAAAGCAACGGAGGAGATGATATGGGGGATCTACGCCTTATACGAGAGAGTATCTGGTAGAGTCAGATGTTCGGGGGGCTTATCTCATCCACTTGCTAGCACTATCAAGGTGAAGCAAGGATGCCCTCTTTCACCCACCCTCTTTGGTCTCTACATTGATGAGATAGTGGACTACATAGAGCAACAAGGAGGTGATGGCATTGAGGTACGTGGGTCCACGGTCCATATTCTTTTATATGCTGATGATATTGTATTGGTTTCAGAGTCTGCAGAAGGTCTACAGCATCATCTACATGGCCTAGATTACTTTTGCAGACACAGAGGGTTATCTGTGAACCTTGGTAAAACCAAGGTCATGATCCTTCATACATCAGCATAGGTACGCAGACATAGTTTGTTCACAGCAGCAGGTGGACCGATTGAGGTGGTCGGATCATATGTTTACTTGGGGGTGACATTTACAGCAACATCAGGGGTCTTCTCTATGTCTCAGGCAGCCAGTGACCGCATCACACGTGGGTATGCAGCATTAGCTTTGATGGAGAGACACTGCCACCAGGCATATTTTAAGGAGCCCCGCACAAAGGGGTGGCTCTTCGACACTTTGGTTACACCAGCACTCATGTATGGGGCAGCCATATGGGGACCAGGCTTAGCTACATCAGTGTGGACAGCATTAGAGAGGCCACAGATCCTCATGATTGCCAGACTTATCCGTAGCAAGCCTTCCGTACCACATGATATCATTAGAGCAGAGCCCGCCTTTCTTTCTTTCTCTCTCTCTCTCTCATTCCTCTATGCATTTGAATTCGATGAGTGAGATTACTGTTGACAATGATAGGGATGGATTCACCAAGGCCAAACAACTAGACAAAACTGGACATCTTTCTACCAAAACTTAATATAAATACGATTCTCAAGATAAAGGGCTTTTACACAATCAATATGAAATACAACTATTTGTTGGTTATGTTGTGCTAGACCACATAAATGTGGTTGGCAAAAAAGGTTGCATTCTCCTCACAAGAGCCTTTCTTACAGTTTTCTATAACATGTCCATAAGATTAATGGGCCTCCAATCATTCAAAGTGACAAAGGAATGTATATATGTATGGTGTGTCCTTGTGTTCAAGGTAATGAAGTGCAAGTGCGCATCTCATTTACATGTTCATACGCATGGCTAACGTGTCTGTAAGTGGTTTTCTCCTTTCCTTCCTCTTCCGCTTAACTATACAGTATTAGCTGGAGAGACAATTTCCTATCCAAAGGACTGCAATATATTCCAAAATTAAGATAATGCATAGCACATGGGCCGTTTAACTCGTGTACAAATAAGTTTAGTAGTTATACCTTGTCTTTCCAATCGACATGCGAGGATTTGATCGGGGAGCGTCTGATAACAGTCTGCTTGTTAGCCATGGAATCCACTTTTCGTCAGAACTAGAATTATTTCTTGTTTGTTCAACATTTGTTTCAGAACTGGCTGCATCCATTAAGCTTCGGCAGTGAGCAAGAAAAGTATTGGTAAGCCGCACATCGCGTTCGTGTTGCGTTTATAAAATGTCCATTGTCAACCATACCAACCTACTTTTGTAAAATACCTTTTATAAAGGGTGATCGAATACAAAAGAAACCTGGACATCACAAGTTAGCTTCTTACATACCTGTCATACGCTATCTCAAATCAACGTTCAAAAATAGTTCGAGTTAGCCTGCGGGTCCTAGCCCTAAGGGCACCCTAAGGGCTACCCCACAAAAAATATTCTTGGAAAATTTTGCAAGATGCTCTTGGTCTTCTCATCAATCCCTCGCATGTAAAAATTCCTTCTCCGGGGACATCAAACCTTTCAAATATGTTAAATCATGAGAAGCCCTCTTGTATAATTCTATCCAAGAACATAAATTCTATTTTAGAATCTTTAAAATTCTCGAATATCCGATTACAAAGTTGTGAAGAAGATGCAAAGAAGTCACTCACAATCAAGTCAATCCAATTATGGAGTTCAAAAAATTCTAAATTTTGGCCACAAGATGGTTAGAAGGAGAGTGATTCTCAATAGCACTCATTGTGAAAGATTAGGTCTCTTAGGTGGAATGGAAATGAATCTCACAAGCTTCTGTTCTTATTGCTCGAATCGCAAGCTAGTCACTTTCAAAATTTAACCAAACTTGTGGTTCTTAGAGTCATTTCAGACTGAGGCGACAGAATTAAGAAAGAAATCACATGATTCCAGTCGAAAAAATTTCTCTATGCAAGAGTTCTCCGACCCTGTATTCACACAAGGGTGGAACAGAAAACGAGAATGTCATTTTCTCAATCTGATGTGGGCCAATGAAATTTTTGGAAAGCGATGGTTAATTAGTACTTTGTGATGACAGATATTGTTAAAGTGCCACGCATGGCAGAACATTTCTTGGGGCAGGGGGAGGGGGGTCAGAACAAAGTTGTTTAAACTGTTCCGCTTAGTCAGCATTATTCAACAGTTTACATAAACAGTGCCGCCGCGCTATCTGAAAACATCATGCCACATGGCAAATTTTTATTTGACTATGCAGCTTGCACAGCGTGTTGATATATTTAGGTAGTGATGTGTGTGAACACACTAGGACTGCCGGGGCACTTTTTTCCCTCTTTAGGAGGTTTTTTTCCCCCGGCTTGTATATACGCCTATCGCCCTAATGGGCTACTTATCTTTGTACATTCTCTAGTAATACATTCAGTATTGTGTGTTTGTGCTCCAAGCTTCTTCTTCCTCCTTGTGTTGTTCGCGTGCTTCCGCAGACATCTATCTCCAACAATTGGTATCAGAGCAGGTCGTCGCTTCATTTAGGGCGTCGTCGACACTCCTCCGTTTGCAGTCTCAGAATCATATGAATTTTGGTGAGCATACTCAAGGTGTTTCCGAGATCAAAACGGCTTCGCTCTGTGGTGTCAAAATCGCGATCTAAGCTCGTTTCGGCCTCCGAACACACTTTCACAGCGCTTGTGCAGGCTATTTCGTCTTTTTATGCCAAAGGTATATACCAGTTTTTGTTCGCCAGTTTAAGCGTCTCGAAGTCTGCTACAGGTCTAGCAGAACTCGTATGGGCAGTTCCGTTCAACTTTTTGAGATACAGTCGATTTTCTGCATCAAGGTATTTTAGTCACCGACCATGGCTGAAAGCAGTGATGTATTCCGTATGTTGGCTGTTGAGGATCAGTTGGATGGTACCAACTACCCATTATGGGCTTATATGATGCGACATGTATTGGTTGCAAAAGGACTGTGGAACATTGTGCATGGTGTTGAAAGACGTCCTGTTACATCTGTAACAACAGGTACTACAAATACAGGTGTTGGAGCTGATGAAGATGGTGTCGAAGATGATATTCCGCAGATTCCTGTTCGTGCTGTTGTTTCTGTTGCACCTACTGCAGGGCAGATTCGTTGGGATGGCAGAGATTCCCAGGCACATGCATTGATAGCTTTGTCTGTCAAACGTGCCATTATTCCTCATATTCGCTCTTGCAGAACAGCTAGGGATGCTTGGGATACACTTACCACATTGTACCAAGCTAGGAATGAGGCTCGTGTTGCTTACCTCCGAAAACAGTTGGAGAGTGAACACATGAATGAAGGTGATTCTATGGACAGTTTCCTAACAAAGATCAAAGATTTGAAGGAACAGTTGATTTCTACTAATGAGGTTATACCAGATAGCTCACTTGTGCAGACCGTTCTGAATGGTCTTCCTGATTCATATCAGAGTTTTGCTTCTACTCTTCGGTTGATGATGAAAGGTAATCCGAATGCCTTATCATTTGAGGAGTTAGTCTCTGTTCTGTTGCAGGAAGATCAGTCCAGGCAGAACAGGTCCATTATGCGAGTTGCAGATCAAGCTTTCCTGGCTAGTCAGAAAGGCAAAGGAAAATGGAGCTCTTCAACTAGTAAGCAGAAATATGCTAATTCTGCATATTGGAAGAAGGAAGATAAAGATGAGAAGAAATCAGAAAAGTAGAAATTGTTTTGTAAGTACTGTAAAGGGAATGATCATATCATAAAGAACTGTCCAAAACTGGCTGCTAAAGAGGCAAAGAAGAAAGAGGCTGGAATGGTTGTTGCAGAGGCCTCTACACCAAAAACAGAGTCTGCAAATCTTGTGTAGGAAGAAGAATGGGCGTTTACTAATGTTTGCAGTTTTGACCCATCTTCTCATGAGCAGTGCATGTCTGTAGTAGACTCAGATGTTTGCCAGTATTTTGACAGTGGGGCGACCAAACATATTACCTCGCAGCACAGTTTCTTCTCTTCACTCGAGCCTACCCCTACAGGGAATACTGTTACATGCGCCAACAACTCCTCTTATCCTATTATGGGAGTTGGTAAGATCATTTTGACTACTGATGATGGTAGTTCTTTCACTTTGTCAGATGCTTTATTTGTGCCAGGGATCAAAAAGAACCTGTTATCAGTTTCTGCATTAGCCAAGATTGGCTTGGTTGTGAAATTTATTGATGACAGGTGTACAGTTCATGATCTATCAAATGGCGATGTGATTATTGCTTCTGGCATTTTATGTCGTGGGCTGTATAAGCTCATAGACTATGAAAGATCTGTGAATGATTTGGCATGTGCAGTTCATGATTCTCAGCCTATGTCAGATGCAAAGCTTTGGCATGCACGCTTTGGTCATCTGAATTTTGCTAGTTTGCTACGCCTGCAGAAATCTGAAATGGTGTCTTCTTTGCCCAAACTTGAGGCACCTGGAAAACATGTTTGTGAGGGCTGTATTTTGGGCAAAATGCAGTGTTCATCCTTTCCAAAAGATGGTTCAGTTCGGGCTACGCAGAAATTGCAGCTTTGTACATAGTGATGTCTGTGGTCCTATGCAGACACCCTCTTTTGGAAATTACCTTTACTTCGTGACTTTCATTGATGATTTTTCCAGGCATGCATGGGTATATCCACTCAAAGCAAAGTCAGAAGTGTTCATGTGCTTCAAACAGTTTTTGGTTTTGGCTGAAAATCTGTCAGCATGTAAAATGAGCACCCTCCGTTCTGATCGAGGGGGGGAATATATGTCTTCTGATTTTAATGCATTTCTGGCTGAACGTGGGATAAAACACCAGTGTACAGTGCCGTATACACCTCAACAGAATGGAGTTGGTGAACGAAAGAACAGGTCACTCATGGAGATGGCGAGGTGCATAGTCAAGAGTCAGGCTTTACCTCATAGTTTCTGGCTTGAGGCTGTCATGTGTGCAGCATATGTACTTAACAGGTGTCCCACTAAAGCACTGCAGTCTATCACTCCATATGAGGCTTGGCATGACCGCAAGCCATTTGTTGCTCATCTGCGTGTTTTTGGTTGTTTGGCATATGCAGCATCGCAGAAAATTGGATGATAAGGTAGTAAAATGTATTTTTGTTGGGTACAGTTCTGAAAGTAAAGGCTATCGTCTGTATCATCCATAGACTAAACGCATTCTGGTTAGCTGTGATGTTGTCTTTGTGGAAGATGTTATTCATCCATTGCTTTCATGTACTAAGGAGACATCTGTTAGCTCCAAAGACATGTATGATACTTTGATGCCTCTTTTTATAGGTGGACAGTCTAGTGCTGGTCCTAATGAGGCAACTTCTCAGCCTTTGCAGGTTTCATATGATGATGCAGATCATTATGTTTCTGATGCAGATTTACATGATGCACTTGTTGATGAGAGAGCTGATATTGAGCAGGCAAAAACTATGCCAAAATGGCTGGTGCAAACTTTACGTGACAGCAAATTAGATGCACCTTTGTCATATCATACTCGTTCAGGCTCTCATAGTGCCTCATTTGCATCAGATTGCTATGCTATGGCTGTGTCTAGTCTCTGTGACGAGAATGAACCTGTTTCTTTTGATGAAGCACAGAATTCAAAAAATTGGATGGCTGATATGCAATATGAATATGATGCTATAATGAAGAATGGTACATGGTCTTTATGTGACTTGCCTCCTGGCAAGAAGGCCATTGGCACTAAGTGGGTATACATGCTGAAGCGTAAACCTGATGGTACAGTTGACAGGTATAAGGCTAGGCTTGTTGCAAAGGGTTATGCGCAGGAAAGAGGCATTGATTTTGATGAGACCTTTGCACCTACATGCCGTATGACTACTGTTCGGAGCATTTGTGCACTTGCAGCCCATCATGGTTGGAATGTACATCAGTTGGACATTAAAACAACATTTGTAAATGGTGACTTGCATGAAGAAGTGTATGTTTTTCAGCTCCGTGGCTTTGTGCAAAAAGGGCATGAAAACCAGGTGTGCAGGTTAAAGAAGGCATTATATGGTTTAAAGCAAGCACCACGTGCTTGGTATGAGAAGATACATGCCTATCTGATTGCACATGGTTTTGAGAACAGTCCAACTGAAAGCACCTTATATGTTAAGCGTGCTAATGATGTGCTTCTGATCATTGTTGTCTATGTTGATGACATGCTGCTCACTCGTCCTATTGAGAAGCATATTGCTGATTTCAAGGCTAATTTGCATGCCTCATTTGAGATGTCTGATTTGGGGCATTTGCATCACTATTTGGGCATTCAGTTTATGCAAGTTGATGGTGGAATGGCTTTGTGTCAAACGAAATATATTGACACATTATTGCAGTGTTTTGGCCTTGAAGACTGTAAGCCTATTGCCACTCCTATGGAGACAGGTTTACAATTGAGTCTTCATGATGCTGGAGATGATGCATTTGATGTTGTTCTCTATCAGCAGGCTGTTGGATGCTTGATTTACTTATGCATTACTCGGCTAGATATTCAATTTGCTGTCTCACAAATGAGCAGGTTTATGCATTGCCCAGGAGTCACGCATTGGAAGGCGTTTAAGCGCATCTTTCGCTACTTGAGTGGTACTCGGCTACTTGGGTTGTTTTATCCCAAGGGGGGATCACTACCGCCAGATTTGCATGCTTTTTCTAACTCAGATTGGGCTGGTTGCTATGACACTCGTGTGTCCACCAGTGGTTTTTGCTTCATGCTTGGTAGCTCATGTATATCTTGGTTGAGCAAGAAGCAGCCTACTGTGGCCACTTCCAGTTGTGAGGCTGAGTATAGGGCAGCTTTCACAGCGACTGTTGAGTGTGTGTGGCTCAGACGCCTTATGGCTGATTCGGGTGTTGGCCAGTCTTCTGCCACCACCATCTTCACTGACAGTCAGAGCGCATTGGGAGTTGCGAGGAACCCTGTGCTCCATGCTCGCACTAAGCACATTGAGGTGCATTATCACTATGTCAGGGAGAGGTTCTCTGCTGGGGAGATCAGCTTGGCATATGTGCCCACGCAGGAGAACATAGCAGACCTTTTCACGAAGGCTCTGCCTAGGGAGAAGCTTGAAGCTTTCCGCAAAGCTTTGGGCTTACTTCCTTTTGTGGAGTGATTTCCACATAGCTTGGCACTTCCTTATACATAAGTGCCAGCTCCTTGTTCACCGCATCACTCCCAGGGGGGATTTGTTGATATATTTAGGTAGTGATGTGTGTGAACACACTAGGACTGCCAGGGCACTTTTTTCCCTCTTTAGGAGGTTTTTTTCCCCCGGCTTGTATATACGCCTATTGCCCTAATGGGCTACTTATCTGTGTACATTCTCTAGTAATACATTCAGTATTGTGTGTTTGTGCTCCAAGCTTCTTCTTCCTCCTTGTGCTGTTCGCGTGCTTCCGCAGACATCTATCTCCAACACAGCGCTGTCGTCGCGCTGTGTGAAATGGGCCTTATTCTATAAAACTTGTCCTAATTCGTGGAATAAGGTAATAGATGACTAAATCATAAATCAAGATTATATATGTTCCAAAAGAATAATTTATTATTAATATTTGTTCTCTATAATTCATAATAAGTCACTTATACATGAAGATCTTAAATGTTGTAGAAAATCTTGAGAGAATTTATTAAAATTCTAAAACGTCTAATTAATTGGAATCGATTTTGTTTGACATCCCTAGATTATATAAATTCTATGCTAATACTAATATGATGTGGATAATGTTGGAAAATAAGATGGAACCTTCCAAAATAGGAAAATTGAAGTTTTAATAATGAGATAATTTAATTGATATGACATATATATCTAGAAAGGTGGTAAAGATAATTTGAATATACCAATATTTCATAGTGAAACCATTGTCGTCAATGGTCTCACATAGACCTCATCTAACTTGGAAATTAGGGTTCCACAAATGTCCATGCTCTCACAATGGCTTCTCCTCATAATGGGTGCCTTACAACTTAGAGTGCTACAAATCATTTGTGGTCACTTGAGGGTGGAGTATTGAGTATATCGAACACCCCCCCATGTCCACCCTATGATGAACTATCTCTTTGGTCCAATACCAAGCTTTGGGAAGTGTCGATGAATTTGCTCGAGAGAGAGAGAGACAAAGAGAGAGAGAGAGAGAGAGAGAGAGAGAGAGAAAGAGAGAGAGAGAGAGAAAGAGAGAGAGAGAGAGAGAGAAAGAGAGAGATAGAGAGAGAGAGAGAGAGTTTTGGTGAGGATTTCTACTCCATTTTCTTCAGTTGGAAAATAGCTTATCTCAATGACCCCATCCTCGATCAGCTCGCACACATAGTGATACTAAATTTCTATGTCTTTTATACATGCATGAAAAACAAGGTTTTTGGAAGTGGCCATGCAACTTCAATTGTCACACTTTAGCTTTGAAGCCTCTTGTCCTTGTAGTCCTATGTGGCATAGGATCTTCCTCAACCATACCGCTTCCATGCTGTAAGACATGCCGCTTTGTACTCACCTTCAGTAGAAGATAATTGTATAGTCAATTGCTTCTTATTGATCCAAAAAAAATCACATATCCTAAAGAGAAGCAATATCTAAAAACTAATTTTCTAGTATCAATATCTCCCACCCAATCTCAATCATAGTAGCCAGCTGATTATCCTTCCTCTTATAGAATATCATAATCAATGGTTCCTTTCACATACCTAAGTATCTCTATGCTTGCCTTCCAATGAGTTTGGCAAGGCATACTAGAGAACTTGTGTACTATTCCAACAGCATAGGAGATATTTGTTCTGCTATTGCACAAGTATATGAGACTTCCAACTAATTTCTTATGTTTCTTTCAATACTCACTAGAGGTGATGAATCTTCAAAAGATAAATTTGCACATTGATCTCCATTGGTGTAGAAATCTCCTTGCAATCGTCCATATCGAATGCCTTCAGCATCTGCATTGTATACTTCTATTGAGAGATGAAAATCTTCCTTGGTTCCTCCCATACTTCAAGGCCTAAGCAATAATGGACCTCTTAAGGACTTTGGGGCTAAGATTTCTTGAGGACTTTTGATTTTTTTTTGGATGGATCTGATTATTATTGTCATGCATTTTCCAATGGTCAGGTTTAATAGATGGGCAACATGGAAGTATGGCTTGGTTAGGGTTTGTGTGACTGCCCTATACAGGGATCATGTCCACATTCCCTTGCCTAGAGAAAATCAACAACTCTTCAACATTTCATTGTTGATTGGCTGAAACTCTGATTACTCTTAGATTTGTAATAACTGTTTGCTCATTAGACCCAAATGAGCCTACTAATTAAAGATGATTATCTATTTTCATTGCTATGTACGAATTAGAGGTTCAAGTACCCAAAGTCAAGGTGGCATTCTGTGTGAGTTCCATTTTAATAGGATCATGTCCGAAACGGTTGTTGTATGCTTGGATCTCCTTTGTGCTTGATGCTCATCACTTGCAAGTTTTGGATATTTACGTGTCATGAACATTTTATGTTACTCATAGGTCCAATAAAACTTCCTAGGGAACCTATTGCTCACGATGGTGTGGTGTCCTTGTGAATTCCCTCAGGGGGATTGTGTCTAGATACCACCCAAACAAAGAAGACTTGCCACACATTGAAGGAAGGAGTGGTAATATTTTTTCAATTATAACAGTCTACTTGCTTTGCATGAGTAATTTTTAGGTTTTGGAGCTCCTCACTGAAGGTAGATCATTTATCTTCACCTTGGAGCTACATTTGGATAGATTACTTGTTTGGTGATGGTTTTTTAGGTCTTCCAAAGAAATACTTAGCAAAATGTATGCATACTTGGCAATCAAATGCACTTCATGCTGCTCTGTATGTTGTTGGGTTGACTGCCTCTTAGGGAGATTGTGCCGCTCAGCACTTAAAGACTCTTCATCACCTTAAAGGCTTGTGAAGTCTCAAAGCTTGGACAACTTGAAGACTCAAACTTGGACCTATTCAAATATGTTCTGGGGATCCATAATGAAGGCCTTCCAAATACTACTCCATGGGATGGATGCATACTTGGCAATCAAATGCACTTCATGTTGTTCTTTATGTTGTTGGGATGACTCCATCTTAGGATGATTGTGTCGCTCAACACTTAAAGACTCTTCATCACCTTGAAGGCTTTCGAAGTCTCAAATCTTGGATGACTTGAAGACTCAAACTTGGACATGTTCATCTATGTATGATCCTCTTCTCTTAGCTTTGTTGAGGAATACAAAGTCTAGGGGGGGAAGAGTATTGGGTTGTAGGGTGTGCACATATTTTCTCTTGTGCATGGGAACCCTCCCTTGCTCATAGAAATGCCCGTTTATGCATGTTTGGAGGTTTGCAGATGAGAACACCCTCTTAGGACCCTTTTTTATAATTCTCCAAGACTAAGCTTGGAAGATTGTAAATAAACCCTATTTTGTCAATTTCAAGAAAAAAGGAGAAAACCCACATAGGAAAAGTTATACACATGGAATCTTGGGAGATTGGTTTGTTGAAAGTATATTTTTGAAGATCTCCATAGGATATGGTAGTTAGACACATGCTCACTTTTTGACTAGTCTTTAAAGCACATGGGAAAAAGAGCTTAGCTTATAAATAGAGATAGGTATACACTTTTTGATGATTTGTAGAGAATGTAACTGTAGGCACTTAAGAGAATATGCAACAAGGATGTTGTTGAAGTATTTCGATGGGGATGCACCACAGTGCGCTCTCCTTCTCGAGAGCTCCATGACGATATGCTCGAAGTAGAAAACCGAGCTCCTAAGGCCGCACACAGTACTCCGCACAGAGGCTGTAGAATACGCATAAAACACAGTATACAGGGAGCACGAAGACAAACTTCTTAGGTCTTACAAATGCGATCGAACTTACAGTCTATGACTGACCAGGCCACTATATGTTTTATTAAAGAACATATACAAAGAAGTGTCCAGTGGCCATTTGGCCTTTCACATGGACACTAATGGTAACAATCTCCCACTTAAGGCCAACATGGCCAAAGTAACCATGGGAGAAAAATAAAGAATGATAAAGAATACCTGAGTGTAAGTATACAAACTATATACCTCCCACCTGATGGGCATGTTACACAGTATACAAGTGACTATGTAAGATCAAGAATCAAGTAACCCCCATCAAGTGACAACAGTGTCGAAAGCTATCATGTGGTAGAGCTTTAGTCAAAACATCTGCAACATTATCTCGAGTGTGAACCTTCTCAAGAATAATGTGCTCAGTGTCTAAGCAATCTCTAATGAAGTGATACCTCACCTCAATGTGCTTGGTCTTTGCATGATAGACCAGATTCTTAGCCAAATCAATGGCACTCTGACTATCACTGAGCAAGCGAGGTACATGCTGAGGTAAACCCATATCACAAGCAAGACGAGAAAGCCACAATGATTCCTTACATGCCTCACTTGCTACAACATACTCTGCTTCTATGGTGGAAACAGTTGTACATTCTTGAAGACGAGATCTCCAAGAGATAGCACCTCCAACAAAATGAAAAATGTACCCTGATGTAGACTTACGATTGTCTACACAACCAGCATAGTCAGAATCTGTGTAACCAATAATGGATGCTTTCCCTCTACCTAAGCATAGACACTTGTCCTTAGTGCCACTCAGATATCTCAAAATCATCTTGACTGCTTCCCAATGTTTCTTGCTAGGATTAGACATATATCTGCTCACAACTCCCACTGCAAATGCAATGTTTGGTCTCGTAGCTACCATAACGTACATGAGACTACCAACAACAGATTGATAGGGAATTTTGGTCATGAATTCCTTTTCCTCATCTGATTTGGGGCAATCATCCTTGCTCAATTTCACATATGTGGGTAAAGGTGTACTCAATGCCTTTCCACCCTGCATATTGAACCTGTGAAGTACTTTGGATATATACTCACTTTGAGACAAGTATATGCATCTTTTACTCCTATCATGAGTAATGCGCATGCCAAGAATATGTTTGGCATCCCCCAAATCGTTCATATCAAATGTCTGACTTAACTTCTTTTTGAGAATTGACAAGTCATAAGAGGACTTCCCAGCAATCACCAAATCATCGACATAAAGTATCAAACATATCAAGCTGCCATCTGAGCATCTCTTTGTGTAGAGACAACGATCCTCATTGCTTCGAGAATAGCCTTGAGACTTCATAAAAGCATCAAACTTTTGGTACCATTGTCTAGGGGACTGTTTAAGTCCATACAAGCTCTTGTTGAGCTTACAAACTAGACTTTCCTTGCCAGGAACTACATAACCCTCTGGTTGTTCCATATAGATCTCATCTGTAAAATCTCCATGCAAGAAAGCAGTTTTCACATCCATTTGGACTAACTCTAAGTCCTCCATTGCAACGAATCCAAGCAACATGCGCAGGGTAGTCATCTTGACCATTGGAGAGGATTTCCTCGAAGTCAACACCATGTTGTTGATTAAAACCCTTTGCAACAAGTCGTGCTTTATACTTTGGAGAAGCACTATCTGATGTGAATTTCAGCTTATATACCCATTTACATGGTAAAGCTTTCCTGCCATTTGGCAAAGGTACTAAATCCCAAGTACCATTCTTGTGAATAGAATCCAACTCACTCTTCATGGCATGCTCCCACTTGACATGATCCTCTGTCTGCATAGCCTCTTTGTAGCAAGAAGGCTCACCAACATCTGTTAGCATAACAAAATCTAAACCTGGAACATATCTATCAGGTGGATGTGAGACACACGCAGAATGTCTCAATGGTTGCTAAAAAGGAACATGTGCAGACTGATCTGAATGGACATTCTCTTGAACATCCCTATGTGTAGCATTTTTATGCATGCTAACCGGAGGACTAGTATCCTCAAACACCACTCTTCTCACTTCAACCTCCTTAATGGGCTGTTTATGCATCTTAGACTCATTGAAAATGACATCACTACTTCTGATCACTATCCATGTTTCAGGATCCCATAAGCAATATCCAAATTTTCCTTCTCGACCATATCCAAGAAAAATGCATTTCTTTGACTTATGGTCCAACTTTTGTCTAAGATTCTTGGGTATATGAACATATGCTTCACACCCAAAAACTCGAAGGTGATCATAATATGGTGGCTTCCCTATCCACAGCTCTTGTGCCACTTTCAGACCTTTGGCAGTACTAGGTGAAAGGTTAATCACATGAACTGTAGTCAATACTGCTTCTGCCCAAAAGCCTTGTGAGAGGTTTGCATGATGCAACATAGAGACTACTCTATCTTGAATAGTTCTATTCATCCTCTCAGCTACACCATTCTTTACTCGGGTATAAGGAGTTGTAAACTCTCTACGAATCCCTCTAGACTGATAGAAAAGGCTGAATTCATGTGAGGTATACTCACCCCTAGTATGTGAATGTAAAGCCTTAAGTTTAGTTCCTTTTTTAGTCTCAACTGAAGCAAGCCATTTCTAAAAGTAGCGAATACCTCATCCTTCAATTTGATAGGATATACCCAGACTTTTCTAGTAGCATCATCTGTGAAAGTGACAAAGTAAAGAGAACCACCTAAGGACCTAGTGGGCATAGGACCACACACATCTGTATGGATGAGATCTAAAGGCTGACTTGAAGAGTCAATGTGCGTTCTATGCACATTTTTGGTTTGCTTCCCATATTGACAATGCTCACAAAATGAAAAACTAGAGAAAGATAACACAGGTAAGTAGCCAAAACGAGAAAGATTTTCCATTCCACTACAAGATATATGGCCCAAGCGACCATGCCAAATACAAGCCATAGGCTGTTCAGTAACAACTAACAAGTGTTCTTTCTGTGATACAAATAAAGGATAAAGTGAGCCAACTTTGCTTCCTTTTGCAATAACCATATTGCCCTTTGATATACGAAAGGACTAAGCATAGAAGACTACCTTGTATTGAGATTAGACTGAGAGAGTGTGTGTTCATTTTCTCCTCTTTAGATTGTCTAGATAGGACTATCACTCTTCTATCAAAGCAAAGAGGGAGAAAAGTTGATCATGGTGGTTAGGTTGAGTCTCACCTAATGACTATAAGAGAGTGGTTATTAGACCCACGGATGGTCTTCGACTAGACAAGGAGTCCTAGTTGTGGGGAGAAGAGAGAATGGGGATTCAGTGATGACTTCTCTCTTTAGGGTTCGTAGGAGATTGGGATAGATCTATTTGACCTATTGGGTTACCAAACTCTTAGTTGGTGCTTCATCATGAGGATGATGATTGAGCATCAATGCGGAGGATGGGTACTTATAGATTATCTGAATCTCAACAAGGAATGCTTTTGTGTTCATATGGCACACTAGAGGGAAGCAAAAATAGTAGAGTCTACACTAGTGCCATTGATGATCTTGCAATAGAACTAAGTCCAAGTCTATAGATGATAAACCAAGAATTGGATAGTAGGATGTAGACATTTCATTTTGCTATCTAGAATTCTTTATATGTGAGCTAGAATGATGGATTTGCATAGATCATAAGGTAGTTTAGATCAAACTATTACTCGTGAACACACTCAAGGTTAGGAATACCTAAAATGGCATGAGGCCAAGTCTATAATTTTATCTCCAGATGGGTTTGGATTTGCTTTTCTACAAGACTTTGTTCTATGTTTCATAGGATTTTATGGCTTATTATCTCCATCATGGTACACTCAAGCCTATATAGCTTGGCACTAGCACTTGGCTTTCATATTATATCTCCATAGATTATGTGGATTGAGGTCATTTGGATGATGTTTTTTTTATGGGAGTGATAATTGGAAGATAGTTGTATATGGGAGATAATAGGCATTGATAGTTTCCCACCTTTAAGTTGTTTTTATATGATAGTAATTTTTATATGAATCTTTTTAACACTTGTTTTGTACTTGGACACTTTAGTCTCCTGAAAAAGAGACATTATTTGATGAATTTTCTAGATTAGTAGAAGCAACCATTTATAAATGTAATTATGGAACATGTTAGTAGAATGGTTGAATATTTCTAGAAAAATATAGTTTTTATTGAAGGATAAAAAACATTCAGATTTATTTACTAATTTAGTGATGCTAATTTCATTGTTGGTGCAAAAATTACAGTGATGTTGATTAGTGTTGATTTTTTATCAAAATCATGATCTCTCCACTTCCACCCTCATACAACCCCAATATGCTCCCGCCCACCTGTAGTCCTTCCACCCGCCCTCTACTACCCACCAACATACCCTCATCCCCTTCTCCCCCACCCCAATGGGGCAACTTGGTCATTTGTGAAGGTTGACATGGGCTTTTTCCCATAATATGTGGGGTTTTTTATGGAGATGATGTTGATATATTTAGGTAGTGATGTGTGTGAACACTCTAGGACCGCCGGGGCACTTTTTTCCCTCTTTAGGAGGTTTTTTTCCCCCGGCTTGTATATACGCCTATTGCCCTAATGGGCTACTTATCTTTGTACATTCTCTAGTAATACATTCAGTATTGTGTGTTTGTGCTCCAAGCTTCTTCTTCTTCCTTGTGCTGTTCGCGTGCTTCCGCAGACGTCTATCTCCAACAATTGGTATCAGAGCAGGTCGTCGCTTCTTCTAGGGCGCCGTGGACACTCCTTCATTTGCAGTCTCAGATTTGCACGAAATTTGGTGAGCATACTCAGGGTGTTTCCGAGATGCACTATCGCAGCACTTGTGCAGGCTATTTCGTCCTTTTGTGCCAAAGGTATATACCAGATTCTGTTCGCCAGTTTAAGCGTCTCGAAGTCTGCTACAGGTCTAGCAGAACTCGTCTGGGTAGTTCCGTTCAACTTTTTGAGATACAATCAATTTTCTGCATCAAGGTATTTTAGTCACCGGCCATGGCTGAAAGCAATGATGTATTTCGTATGTTGGCTGTTGAGGATAAGTTGGATGGTACCAACTACCCATTATGGGCTTATATGATGCGACATGTACTGGTTGCAAAATGACTGTGGAACATTGTGCAGGGTGTTGAAAGAAATCCTGTTACACCTGCGACTACAGGTACTATAAATACAGGTGCTGGAGGTACTGGAGCTGATGAAGATGGTGTCGAAGATGATATTCCGCAGATTCCTGTTCGTGCTGCTGTTTCTGTTGCACCTACTGCAGAGCAGATTCGTTGGGATGGCAGAGATGCCTAGGCACATGCATTGATAGCCTTGTCTGTCAAACGTGCCATTATTCCTCACATTCGCTCTTGCAGAACAGCAAAGGATGCTTGGGATACACTTACCACTTTGTACCAGGCTAGGAATGAGGCTCGTGTTGCTTACCTCCGAAAACAGTTGGAGAGTGAGCACATGAATGAAGGTGATTCTATGGACAGTTTTGTTACAAAGATCAAAGACCTGAAGGAACAATTGATTTCTGCTGATGAGGTTATACCAGATAGCTCACTTGTGCAGACCGTTCTGAATGGTCTTCCTGATTCATATCAGAGTTTTGCCTCTACTCTTCGCTTGATGATGAAAGGCAATCCGAATGCCTTGTCATTTGAGGAATTAGTCTCTGTTCTGTTGCAGGAAGATCAGTCCAGGAAGAACAGGTCCATTATGCGTGTTGCAGATCAAGCTTTCCTGGCTAGTCAAAAGGGCAAAGGAAAATGGAGCTCTTCTACTAGTAAGCAAAAATCTGCAAATGCTGCACAATCGAAGAACCAGGATAAAGATGAAAAGAAATCAGAAAAGCAGAAATTGTTCTGCAAGTATTGTAAAGGAAATGATCATATTATAAAGAACTGTCCAAAACTGGCTGCTAAAGAGGCAAAGAAGAAAGAGGCTGGAATGGTTGTTGTAGAGGCCTCTACACCAAAAACAGAGTCTGCAAATCTTGTGCAGGAAGAAGAATGGGCGTTTACTACTGTCTGTAGTTTTGACCCATCTTCTCATGATTAGTGCATGTCTGCAGTAGACTCAGATGTTTGGTACTTTGACAGTGGGGCGACCAAACATATTACCTCGCAGCGCAGTTTCTTCTCTTCACTCGAGCCTGCCCCTACAGGGAATACTGTCACATGCGCCAATAACTCCTCTTATCCTGTTATGGGAGTTGGTAAGATCATTCTGACTACTGCTGATGGTAGTTCTTTCACTTTGTCAGATGCTTTATTTGTGCCAGGGATAAAAAAGAACCTGTTATCAGTTTCTGCATTAGCCAAGATTGGCTTGGTTGTGAAATTCGTTGATGACGGGTGTATAGTCCATGATCTCTCAAATGGTGATGTGATTATTGCTTCTGGCATCTTATGTCGTGGGCTGTATAAGCTCATAGACTATGAAAGATCTGTGAATGATTCGGCATGTGCAGTTCATGATTCTCAAGCTATGTCAGATGCAAAGCTTTGGCATGCACGCTTTGGTCATCTGAATTTTGCTAGTTTGTTACGCCTGCAAAAATCTGAAATGGTGTCCTCTTTGCCCAAACTTGAGGCACCTGGAAAACATGTTTGTGAAGGCTCTATTTTGGGCAAAATGCAGCATTCTTCCTTTCCAAAAGATGGTTCAGTTCGGGCTACGCAGAAATTGCAGCTTGTACATAGTGATGTCTGTGGTCCTATGCAGACACCCTCTTTTGGAAATTACCTTTACTTCGTGACTTTCATTGATGATTTTTCCAGGCATGCATGGGTATATCCACTCAAAGCAAAGTCCGAAGTGTTCATGTGCTTCAAACAGTTTTTGGTTTTGGCTGAAAATATGTCAGCATGTAAAATGGGCACCCTCCGTTCTGATCGAGGGGGGGAATATATGTCTTCAGATTTTAATGCATTTCTGGCTGAACGTGGGATAAAACACCAGTGTACAGTACCGTATACACCTCAACAGAATGGAGTTGCTTAACGAAAGAACAGGTCACTCATGGAGATGGCGAGGTGCATGGTCAAAAGTCAGGCTTTACCACATAGTTTCTGGCTTGAGGCTGTCATGTGTGCAGCATATGTACTGAACAGGTGTCCCACTAAAGCGTTGCAGTCTATCACTCCATATGAGGCTTGGCATGACCGCAAGCCATCTGTTGCTCATCTGCGTGTTTTTGGTTGTTTGGCATATGCATTAGTGCCTGAACAACATCGCAGAAAATTGGATGATAAGGCAGTAAAATGTATTTTTGTTGGGTACAGTTCTGAAAGTAAAGGCTATCGTCTGTATCATCCACAGACTAAACACATTCTGGTTAGCCGTGATGTTGTCTTTGTGGAAGATGCTATTCAGCCATTGCTTTCATGTACTAAGGAGACATCTGTTAGCTCCAAAGACATGTATGATACTTTGATGCCTCTTTTTACAGGTGGACAGGCTAGTGCTGGTCCTAATAAGGCAACTTCTCAGCCTTTGCAGGTTTCATATGATGATGCAGATCATTCCATTTCTGATGCAGATTTACATGATGCACTTGCTGATGAGAGAGCTGATATTGAGCAGGCAAAAACTATGCCAAAATGGCTGGTGCAGACTTTACGTGATAGCAAATTAGATGCACCTTTGTCATATCGTACTCGTTCAGGCTCTCATAGTGCCTCCTTTGCATCAGATTGCTATGCTATGGCTGCATCTAGTCTCTGTGATGAGAATGAGCCTGTTTCTTTTGATGAAGCACAGAATTCAGAAAATTGGATGGCTGCTATGCAATCTGAATATGATGCTATAATGAAGAATGGTACATGGTCCTTATGTGACTTGCCTCCTGGCAAGAAGGCCATTGGCACTAAGTGGGTATACATGCTGAAGCGTAAACCTGATGGTACCGTTGACAGGTATAAGGCTAGGCTTGTTGCAAAGGGTTATGCGCAGGAAAGAGGCATTGATTTTGATGAGACCTTTGCACCTACATGCCGTATGACTACTGCTCGGAGCATTTGTGCACTTGCAGCCCATCATGGTTGGAATGTACATCAGTTGGACATTAAAACAACATTTCTGAATGGTGACTTGCATGAAGAAGTGTATGTTTTTCAACCCCGTGGCTTTGTGCAGAAAGGGCATGAAAACCAGGTTTGCAGTTAAAGAAGGCATTATATGGTTTAAAGCAAGCACCACGTGCTTGGTATGAGAAGATACATGCCTATCTGATTGCACATGGTTTTGAGAACAGTCCAACTGAAAGCACCTTATATGTTAAACGTGCTAATGATGTGCTTCTGATCATTGTTGTCTATGTTGATGACATGCTGCTCACTGGTCCTATTGAGACACATATTGCTGATTTTAAGGCTGATTTGCATGCCTCATTTGAGATGTCTGATTCGGGGCATTTGCATCACTATTTGGGCATTCAGTTTATGCACGTTGATGGTGGAATGGCTTTGTGTCAAACGAAATATATTGACACCTTATTGCAGCGTTTTGGCCTTGAAGACTGTAAGCCTATTGCCACTCCTATGGAGACAGGTTTACGATTGAGTCTTCATGATGCTGGAGATGCATTTGATGCTGTTCTCTATCAGCAGGCTGTTGGATGCTTGATTTACTTATGCATTACTCGGCGAGATATTCAGTTTGCTGTCTCACAGATGAGCAGGTTTATGCATTGCCCAAGAGTCACGCATTGGAAAGCGATTAAGCGCATCTTTCGCTACTTGAGTGGTACTCTGCTACTTGGGTTGTTTTATCCCAAGGGGGGATCACTACCGCCAGATTTGCATGCTTTTTCTGACTCAGATTGGGCTGGTTGCTATGACACTCGTGTGTCCACCAGTGGTTTTTGCTTCATGCTTGGTAGCTCATGTATATCTTGGTTGAGCAAGAAGCAGCCTACTGTGGCCACTTCCAGTTGTGAGGCTGAGTATAGGGCAGCTTTCACAGCGACTATTGAGTGTGTGTGGCTTAGACGCCTTATGGCTGATTTGGGTGTTGGCCAGTCTTCTGCCACCACCATCTTCACTGACAGTCAGAGCGCATTGGCAGTTGCGAGGAACCCTGTGTTCCATGCTCGCACTAAGCACATTGAGGTGCATTATCACTATGTCAGGGAGAGGTTCTCTGCTGGGGAGATCAGCTTGGCATATGTGCCCACGCAGGAGAACATTGCAGACCTTTTCACGAAGGCTCTGCCTAGGGAGAAGTTTGAAGCTTTTTGCAAAGCTTTGGGCTTACTTCCTTTTGTGGAGTGATTTCCACATAGCTTGGCACTTCCTTATACATGAGTGCCAGCTCCTTGTTCACCGCATCACTCCCAGGGGGGATTTGTTGATATATTTAGGTAGTGATGTGTGTGAACACTCTAGGACCGCCGGGGCACTTTTTTCCCTCTTTAGGAGGTCTTTTTCCCTCGGCTTGTATATACGCCTATTGCCCTAATGGGCTACTTATCTTTGTACATTCTCTAGTAATACATTCAGTATTGTGTGTTTGTGCTCCAAGCTTCTTCTTCTTCCTTGTGCTGTTCGCGTGCTTTCGCAGACGTCTATCTCCAACAGATGATAGCTCCCCCCATCAAGGCATGTGTGCTTTCTCTAGAGATTGACATGGAGTTTTTCCCAATGGTATGTGGGTTTTTCATGGAGATGATAGCCTCCCACCCCCCCAATTTATAAATAAAATAAAATCTCTTATTTTATATACTTCAACACTTTTCTATCCATGACTAGAGATTTGTAATGATTTTTCTAGGGTTATGGCATTAAAATTATCTCATATGTGCCTTGATAGTGTTATCATCTATGAATTAGTTTTAAAAGTAATGCTATGCATATGAAACATTTTTTATTATGAAAATACTATTTGAGATTCTGGTCGTGAACAAAGCATATGGGATTACTTCTGCATCACCAGCTCATCTCCAATGAAGCACATTGTACAAAGAGCACTCCATGTATGTTTTGGTTTCGAATTAAGAGGAGCTATGGACTAGGTGCATATATATCTCCTCCCTTTTTCAGAATAGATGTGGGATTAATATACATGTATGCGTGCATTTGCTGAAGCACATCTACACAGAGAAGAACAAATTCGAATTGTGTTCAAGCCATAGCCAAAGCTTATTAAATTACCACTACATAATTCTACATATTGGGCCATAACTTGAGCATCCAAGCTCCAAATCAAGAAATTTTTGTTGCTATGGAAAGCTCTTTCAAATATCTTTCTAAAGAGTGGCTGGAAGACCCCTTTTGGTTTCATTTTCCATCATCTTCAAAGCTTGGAGTTTACCCATTCATCCTCAACGACTCTTGTCCGAGCATTGTTTCAAAGTACCGATTCTTGGAAGAGTATTGGCACACTATTCCGACGAAGGGTGGACCATCTTCAGCACCTGCACACACTTGCAAATTACTTTTTGGACCTATAGATAAGTCTCTTGTCAATTTATATGCATCGTTGCTCTCTTTTTGCATCAAATTACATATAGGACATGCAATTTTGCATAGTACCCAGACTACACACGTAGTTTTAACATAGATTCATCTTATACGGTGAATGTATTCTTCTTGTAGGGATAGGTAATATTTTATTTTCTTGCAGGTTAGCAAGGAGAAAAATATAAAATTGTGAGGGTGTGTAATCCCCTTTCGGTCTATTTGTAGATAGATTGTGCATGTTGGCACTAATATCATGGAAATTGCTTGTCGTAATTTTTTTATTTTCAAAATTGCACTATTATAGTGTTTAAATGTTTAAAAAATTAGTATGCATATGCACCTCAAGCTACTAAGTTATTGATTAAATGTATTTTTCCACATCATGGGTTTCCAAAGTTATTTAATCACATCAAGATATTCATTTTTGTAATCATTTTTGGATTTCATTTAGGTTCCAAAGTAGAATTTAGCCTTGCTTATCATTCACATTCACATTAAATTCTGGTTTTCCAGTTCCATGCATGTGTTTTTACATGGAACATGCTTATGATTGTTTAGTAATGGGACATGTGAGTGGCCATCCATGTCTATTTTATTCTTATCAGCTGAGGTCAGTTGCTTGTCAACTGGGAGGCATGTTATACTTTATGGAATATTGGAATGTTAAATGGATTTTAATGCCTTGAGGTTTTTAATTTATTTTGTGTTTTGATCTAGTAGGTGAAGATCCATGAGGGTGTGAACGCACATGTAGTTATTCTATTATTTTTGGAGATATTTAGAAGATAGTTATTTTTAGAAGATAGTATTTTTAGTTATTTTTGTAAAAATAATGGATTGCTTTAAAAATAGAAAATTATGATTTTTGTAAATAAAGCAAAAGCACACTTTTCAAAGCATGGCCCTCATGTATCTTCTATTCAAGATGTAATAAGAAATACGTATAAATACACATGCTCTGATAGACCCGTCCATCAGAGTATGTGGGGAGAGATTGTACCCAATCTGGTGTCATCTTTTGTCTCTTTCTATTCTCTAAGTACTTTTGTGTGATTTTGTTTCTGTACTATCCTCTATGTTCATGTGTCTGTGGGATCTGAAGGGCAACAACTACACTATTGGACTTGAAATCCAATTAATGTAGGTTCCTAGGAAACCACATTTAGATGCTTTGAGATGCACTCTATGATATGTGATTGCTACTTTGGATTACGGATTGTTCTATGGAGCTGGTGCATAATTGCAGGTTCATGGATACACCAATTTAGATTGGGCTAGTATTCTAGGTAGAAGATCTACTAGTGGCTTTCTATTCTCACTTGGGAGTGAAACTATTACATGGAGAAGTAAGAAGCAACCCATTGTTGCCTTGTAAAGTACAAAGGCTGAGTATAGAGGTGCTACAATGGCAACACGTGAAGCATCATGGCTAGAGATGCTAATTGCAGATTTAGGTGTGAAAGTACAAAAACCTATCATCATCTATTGTGATAATCTTAGCAGCACACAATTAGCATAGAATCTTGTTTTTCATGCTAGAACAAAGCATATCGAGGTACATTATCATTTCATCAAGGAAGAGATATTGATATTGTTTATGTGAGGAAAGATGAGTAGGTTGTTGATATTTTCACTAAAGTACTTGGAGCAAAGAAGCTAAAGAAGCTTTGGACGATGCTTGGATTACAAGACAGGACACTGAGCTTGAGGGGGAGTGTTGAGATACCAAGCTCAACATGTAATGATCGAGGATGACATGTATCACCTTTTATTTCTCTGACATGTATAGTGGTTACGCCGATATATGTCAGGGATACTTCATTGAGCTTTACTAGATTTATCTACCAAGAATGATGACACATTTGTTTCTTTCCAGCTCACTTATTCGTGAAAATTAGGATTTTCCTTATGTAATAATCTTTATGTATTGCACTAGTTGTATTATTGTATAAAGTCATCCTTGTATATTCCTTTTATGTAATAGAGGAAGAAGATGATGATCATTCTTGCTTGCTTCAATTTGTGTGTGCTCCTCTTTGAGTGTGAGATTGTGTGAGTAAGCTTTCTTCCTTATCTCCTTTCTCGTGACATGATATGTACTTTTGTTGGCTACAGCTTTGAAAGTAAGGGTTATCATTTGTGTCATTCACCAACTAAAAGGATTCTGGTTAATCAAGATGTATTATTTGTGGAGGGTGTATTTCAACCCCTACTTTCATATATAGAGGAGAGATTTGTTAGCTCAAAAGATGTGTACAAAGATCTATTGCCTTTTTTCACTAGTGGACAATCATATATATTATGCACATGCTTATGAGAAAGTTGACATTTAAGAGGCTAACACTATGCCTAAATGGCTGGTGCAAACTTTAAGAGATGCATCTTTTCCATACCAAATACATTGACACATTATTTTAAAGATTCAACCTGAGGATGGCAAACCCATTGCCAATCCTATGGAGGAAGGGTTAGGATTGAGTCTTCATGATGTTGGAGATGTGCTGATGAAATCTTGCTTGATAGTTCACATGTGCAGAGTGTTTTGAATGGACTTCCTAATTCATATTTGCTTGATGATGAAAGGAAATCAAAATGCCTTAACATTTGAGGAGTTAGTCTCTATTCTGTTGTAGGAAGATCAGTTTAGGAACAACAAGTCCATTATGCATGTTGCAGATTGAGCTTTCTTGGCTAGTTATAAAGGCAAAGGTAAATGGAGCTCTTCTACTAGTAAGTTGAAATCTACTAATTCTGGACAATCAAAGAAGGATTATAGAGACGACAAGAAAATAAAAAAGCAGAAACTGTTTTGCACGTACTATAAAACAAATGATCATGTCATAAAGAATTGTTCAAAACTGGTTGCAAAAGAGGCAAAGAAAAAGGAGGCTAGAATAGTTGTTACAAAGTCCTCTACACCAAAAACAGAGCCTACTAATCTAGTGCAGAATGAAGAATGGGCATTTACTACTTTTTTTGGTTTTGACCCATCTTCTCCCTAACAATGTATGTCTGCAATAGTCTTAGATGTTTGGTACTTTGATAGTGGGGCAACAAAACATATAACCTTGTACTATAGTTTCCTCACTTCACTCAAGCTTGCCCTATAGGGAATATTGTCACATGCACCAACAACTCCTCTTATCCTATCATGGGAGTTGGTAAGATCATTCTGACTACTATTGATGGTAGTTCTTTTACATTGTCAGATGCTTTATTTGTGCTAGGGATAAAGAAGAATCTCTTATCAGTTTCACCTTTAGTCAAGATTGGCTTGGTTGTGAAATTTGTTGATGACAGATGTACGATTCATGATCTATCAAATGGTGAGATCATTATTGCTTTTGGCATTTTATGTCATGGGTTGTATAAGCTCATAAACTACGAAAGATCTGTGAATGATTGAGCATCTGCACTTCCTGATTCTTAGGCTATGTCAGATGCAAAGCTTTGGACATCTGAATTTTGCTAATTTGCTATGCTTGCAAAAATCTGAAATGGTGTCCTCTTTGCCCGAACTCGAGGCACCCGGTAAACATGTTTATGAAGGCTATATTTTGGGCAAAATGCAGCATTTGCCATTTCGAAAGATGGTTGAGTTTGAGCTACTTAGAAATTGCAGCTTGTTCATAGTGATATCTGTGGTCCTATGCAAACACCTTCTTTTGGGAACTATCTTCAATTCATGACTTTAATCAATGATTTTTCTAGGCATGCATGGGTATATGCATTGAAAGCAAAGTCCAAAGTGTTTATGTGCTTCAAATAGTTTTCGGCTTTGGCTGAAAATCTATCAACATGTAAAAGGGGCGCCCTCCATTTTGATCGGGGGGATATGTCTTCTGACTTTAATGCATTTCTGGCTGAATATGGGATAAAACATCAATGTACACTGCCGTATAAACCTCAACAGAATGGAGTTGTTGAACAAAAGAACATATCACTCATGTAGATGGCAAGGTTTATGGTCAAGAGTCAAGCTTTACCACATAGTTTCTGGCTTGAGGCTATCATGTGTGCAACGTATGTACTTAACAAGTTTCCCACTAAAGCATTCCAGTCTATCACTCCACATGAGGCTTGGCATGGTCGCAAGACATCTATTTCTCACCTTCATGTTTTTGGTTGTTTAGCATATGCATTAGTGTGTGAACAAAAATGCTAGAAATTGGATGATAAAGTAGTAAAATGTAATTCTATTGGGTAGTTGTGAAAGCAAAGGCTATCGTCTGTATCATCCATAGAATAAATGCATTTTGGTTAGCCGTGATGTTGTTTTTGTGGAAGATGCTATTCAACCTTTACTTTCATGTACGAAGGAGACATCTATTAGCTCCAAAGACATGTATGATACTTTGCTGCCTCTTTTTATAGGTGGACAGTCTAGTGTTGGTCCTAATGAGGCAGCTTCTTAGCCTTCATAGGTTTCATGTGATGATGTAGATCATTCCATTTCTGATGCAGATTTACATGATGCACTTGTTGATGAGAGAGCTGATATTGTGGAGGAAAAAACTATGCCAATATGGCTGGTGTAGACTTTGCATGATAGCAAATTAGATGCACCTTTGTCATACCATACTTGTTCAGGCTCTCATAGTGCATCTTTTGCATCAAATTGCTATGCTATGGCTACCTCTAGTCTCTGTGGCAATAATGAGCCTGTTTCGTCTGGTGAAGCACAAAATTATGAAAATTGGATGGCTTCTATGCAATGAGAATATGATGCTAGCATGAAAAATGGTACCTCGTCTTTATGTGACTTGCCTGTTGGAAAGAAGGCCATTGGCACTAAGTGAGTATACAAGTTGAAGTGTAAGCCTGATGGAACAGTTGACACGTATAAAGCTACGCTTGTTGCAAAGGGTTATATATTCATGACATGTTTCTCACTAGTCCTCATGAGAAGCATATTGCTGATTTCAAGGATGATTTGCATGCCTCATTTGAGATGTTTGATTTGGGGCACTTGCATCATTATTTGGGTATTCATTTTATGCAAGTTGATGGCAGATTAGCTTTGTGTCAAATGAAATATATTGACACATTATTGCAGCGTGTTGTCTCATATATGAGCAGGTTTAAGCATTGCCCAGGTGTCAAGCATTGGCAGGAAATTAAGCACATCTTTTGCTACTTGAGTGGTACCCGACTACTTGAATATTTTTATCCTAAGGTGGGATCACTACTGTCAGATTTACATGCTTTTTCTGACTCTGACTAGGCTAGTTGCTATGACACTCGTGTGTCTACTAGTGGCCATTGGTTCATGCTTGGTAGCTAATGTATATCTTGGTTGAGCAAGAAGCAACCTATTATGGCCACTTCTAGTTGTGAGGCTGAGTATAGGGAAACTTTCACAGCGACTGTTGAGTGTGTGTGGCTCAGATGCCTTATGGCTGATTTAGGTGTTGGTCACTCTTTTTCCACCACCATCTTCACTGAGAGTCAGAGTGCATTGACAGTTGCGAGGAACCCTATGTTCCATGCTCGCACTAAGCACATTGAGGTGCATTATCATTATGTTAGGGAGAGGTTCTCTATTGGAGAGATCAGCTTGGCATATGTGCCCATGCAAGAGAACCTTGCAGACCTTTTCAGGAAGGTTCTGCCTAGGAAGAAGTTTGAAGCTTTCTGCAAAGCTTTGGGCTTACTTCCTTTTGTAGATTGATTCCACATAGCCTAGCACTTCCTTATACATGAGTGCCAGCTCCTTGTTCACCACATCACTCTCAGGGGGGATTTGTTGATATATTTAGGTAGTGATTAGTGTGAACACACTAGGACCATCGGGGCACTTTTTCCCTCTTTAGGAGGTTTTTTTTCCCTGGCTTGTATAAATGCCTATTGCCCTAACGGGTTACTAATCTTTGTACATTCTAATGGTAATACATTCAGTATTGTGTGTTGTGCTCCAAGCTTCTTCTTCTTCCTTGTCCTGTTCGTGCACTTTCACAAACCTCAAACTCCAACACTATGGGCATATATGATGCATCATATATTGGTAGCAAAAGGGCTATGGAATAGTGTTCAAGGTATTGAAAAATTCCCTACTACACTTATGATTACCATTATTGAAGGTGATATAGATGACATTGAAGATGATGATCTTCAAATTCTTGTTTATGCTATGGTTCTTGTTGCACCTACTATAGAGAAACTTCCTTGGGATGGTAGAGATGCTCAGGCACATGCATTGATAGCTTTGTCTTTCAAACATGCCAATATCTCTCATACTTGCTCTTGCAAGTCATCAAAGGATGCTTTGGATACACTGAAAACCTTATACCAAGCAAGAAATGAGGTTCATGTTGCTTACCTCCAAAAACAATTGGAGAGTGAGCACATCAAAGAAGAAGATTCCATGGAAAGTTCTTTTGACAAAGATCAAAGATTTGAAGGAGCAATTGATTTCTACTGATGACTGGTTGTTGCAAAGGCCTCTACACCTAAAATAGAATCTACTTATCTTGTTTATAATGAAGAATGGGCATTTACTACTATATGTAGCTATGAGCCATCTTCCTGTTGATATACTCAGGTAGTGATGTGTGTGAACACTCTAGGACCATCGGGGCACTTTTTTCCCTCTTTAGGAGGTTTTTTTCCCCCGGCTTGTATATACGCCTATTGCCCTAATGGGCTACTTATCTTTGTACATTCTCTAGTAATACATTCAGTATTGTGTGTTGTGCTCCAAGCTTCTTTTCCTTCCTTGTGCTGTTCTTGTGCTTCAGTAGATGTCTATCTCCAACAATTGGTATCAGAGCAGATCATCACTTCATCTAGGGCACCTCGACACTCCTCCATTTGTAGTCTCAGAATCGCACGAATTTTGGTGAGCATACTCAACGTGTTTTTGATCTGAGCTCGTTTCGGCCTCCGAATGCACTATTGCAGTGCTTGTGCAGGCTATTTCATCTTTTTGTACCAAAGATATATACCAGTTTCTGTTCGCCAGTATAAGCGTCTCGAAGTCTGCTACAGGTTTAGCAGAACTCATCTGGGTAGTTTTGTTCAACTTTTTGAGATACAGTCAATTTTCTACATCAAGGTATTTTAGTCACCGGCCATGGCTGAAAGCAGTGATGTATTCCGTATGTTGGTTGTTGAGGATAAGTTGGATGGTACCAACTACCCATTGTGGCCTTATATGATGCGACATGTATTGGTTGCAAAAGGACTATGGAACATTGTGCAGGGTGTTGAAAAATGTCCTATCACACCTGCAACTGTTACAATTGTAGGTACTGAAGCTGATGCAGAAGGTGTCGAAGATGATGATATTCTACATATTCCTGTTTGTGCTACGATTTCTACTGCATCTACTGCAGAGCAGATTCGTTGGGATGGTAGAGATGCCCAGGCACATGCATTGATAGCTTTGTCTGTCAAACGTGCCATTATTCCTGACATTCGCTCTTGTAGAACAGCTAAGGATGCTTGGGATACACTTACCACATTGTACCAAGCTAGGAATGAGGCTCGTGTTGCTTACCTCCGAAAACAGTTGGAGAGTGAGCACATGAATGAAGGTGATTCTATGGACAATTTCCTAATGAAGATCAAAGATTTGAAGGAACAATTGATTTCTATCGATGAGGTGATACTAGATAGCTCACTTGTGCAGACCGTTCTGAATGGCCTTCCTGATTCATATCAGAGTTTTGCTTCTACTCTTCGGTTGATGATGAAAGGCAATCCGAATGCCTTATCATTTGAGGAGTTAGTCTCTATTCTCTTGCAGGAAGATCAGTCCAGGCAAAACAAGTCCATTATGCGAGTTGCAGATCAAGCTTTCCTAGCTAGTCAGAAGGGCGAAGGAAAATGGAGCTCTTCTACTAGTAAGCAGAAATCTGCAAATGCTGCACATTCGAAGAACCAAGAAAAAGATGAGAAAAAATCAGAAAAGCAGAAATTGTTTTGTAAGTAATGTAAAGGGAATGATCATATCATAAAGAACTGTCCAAAACTGGCTGCTAAAGAGGCAAAGAAGAAAGAGGATGGAATGGTTGTTGCAGAGGCCTCTACACCAAAAACAGAGTCTGCTAATCTTGTGCAGGAAGAAGAATGGGTGTTTACTACTATCTGCAGTTTTGACCCATCTTCTCATGAGCAGTGCATGTCTACCATAGACTCAGATGTTTGGTATTTTGATAGTGGGGTGACCAAACATATTACCTCGCAGCGCAGTTTCTTCTCTTCACTCGAGCCTGCCCCTACAGGGAATACTGTTACATGCACCAACAACTCCTCTTATCCTGTTATGGGAGTTGGTAAGATCATTTTGACTACTGCTGATGGTAGTTCTTTCACTTTGTCAGATGCTTTATTTGTGCCAGGGATCAAGAAGAACTTGTTATCAGTTTCTGCATTAGCCAAGATTGGTTTGGTTGTGAAATTTGTTGAAGATGAGCAATGTAGATCTATTGTATTAATGAACAATCTTTTACAAGATCATAGGCTTGACAATCATATCCTACTGATGGTGAATAGTGTAGGTTACAATGTAGACCTTAATCTCATACAATATAGCAATGGAAACTCGAAAATTGAGAGTTCTTCACGTGACTTTTTCAAGCCACTTTTATAAGTGCTACATTCAAATTTGAATTTGAATTCAACTTTTGGCTCTCTCTAAAAGTGATCCACCAAATCTAGGAGTTATTCTCTCTAACATAAAGTCGTGACTTCTCAACTACTAAACTCTACGAGTTTGTTGAGAGTTACAAAGATTCTTCCAAATTAAAAATAACTTTTACAAATACAAAAGATAAAATTCTCCTAGCAATGGTTTCCATGGAGCTTCAAATGTTCATGAATCTTCTAGCCAAATGTGTAGGCTTGCACTTTGCACCAAAAGACAAGACCTTTGCACCCACTTGTGAAATGACCACTGTTCATAGCATCTATGCACTTGCAACTCATCATGGTTGGAATGTACATTAGTTGGACATTAAAATTGTATTTATGAATGGTGACATACATGAAGAAGTGTATGTATTTTAGCCCCATGGTCTTGTGCAAAAAGAGCATGGAAACAAAGTGTGTAGGTTGAAAAAGGCATTATATGGTTTGAAGCAAGCACCATGTGCTTGCTATGAAAAGATACATGCCTAGTTGATTGCAAATGGTTTTTGAGAAAATTCCAATTGAGAGCACCTTATATGTTAAGCATGCGAACACTTAAATTTTGATCATTGTTGTGCATGTTGATGACATGATGATCACTGGTCCTAATGAGCTGATTTAAGGCTGATTTGCATGCCTCTTTTGAGATGTCATATTTGAGGCATTTGCATCATTATTTGGGCATTTAGTTTAAGCAAGTTGATGAAGGAATATCTTTGTGTAAAATTAAATATATTGACACATTATTGCCGTGTTTTGGCCTTGAAGATTGCAAACCTATTGCCACTTATATGGGAACAGGTTTAGGTTGAGTCTTCATGATGCTGGAGATGCATTTGATGTTGTCCTCTACCAACAGGTTATTGGATGCTTGATTTACTTATGCATAACTCGGCATGGTATTTAGTTTGTTGTATCTCATGAGCAACGTTATGCATCATCTAGGTTTCGAGCATTCAAAGGAAATTAAGCACATCTTTTGCTATTTGAGTGACACCCAACTACTTGGATTGCTTTAACCCAAAGGAGGATCATTACCACAAGATTTACATGCCTTATGGGCTGATTGTTATGACACACATGTTTCCACCAGTGGTTTTGGATTCATGCTTGGTAGCTCATGCATATCTGGAATGAGCAAAACATCCTAGTGTGGCCACTTCTAGTTGTGAGGCTGAGTATAGAGTAGCTTTCAGAATGACTATTTAGTGTTTGGCTCAGACGCCTTTTGGCTAGTTTGGGTGTAATCTGTCTTCTATCACCACCATCTTCACTGAGAGTCAGAGTGCATTGGCAGTTGGGAGGAACCATTTGTTCGATGCTCACACAAAGCACATTGAGGTGCAATTCATTATGTCAGGGAGAGGTTCTTTGCTGGAGAGATCAGTTTGGCATATGTGTCCATAGAGGATAACATTGTAGATCTTTTCAAAAAGGCTCTGCCTAGGGAGAAGTTTGAAGCTTTTTGCAAAGATTTGGGCTTACTTCCTTTTGTGGATCGATCACTTTCCACATATCTTGGTACTTCCTTATACATGAATGCCCACTCCTTGTTCACTGCATAACTCCTAGGGGGGATTTGTTCATATATTTTGGTGGTGTGTGTGTAAACACACTTAGGACTACCAAGTACTTTTTTCCCTCCTTAGGGGTCTTTTTGCCCGAGTTGTATATACGAGTATAACCCTTATGTGTTACTTGTTCTTGTGTATAATTCATTGATTGTTGTGTTGTTCACCAAGCTTCTTCTTCTTCCTTGTGTTTTTTGTGTGCTTTTGTAGACCTCAAACTCTAAGAGGACATACATAAGTGGTATCCATAGAAATGTACATATTGTGTATGTGCTCAATATATGTAGTAAAATGGCATTGGAAGGCTGAATTTAAAGCCCAAACACTAGCCAACAAAGCCTGAAAGTTCCTATCAACTCCGTTCTATAGGCCCAAAAAACTTGCATAAACTTAGTGCAGTGGTTGCTCCCACCACAACTGAAAGCCTTCTAAGAAACCCGTAAGAAGACTCAAGGGCTATAAATTCAGCAATAAAGCTAAATGTACACTGATAATGAGACACAACCTCAAGTTCCTCTAGCTTTGAAATTGATCTTTGGACCAATCGTTGCACCTGTGTAGTCAAAACTATCCCAAAGCTACAAAATCAACTTCTAAACTTCTCCAACTTTGCACCCAAATAAAACGATATTTGAATCTCTTTGCTTAGAACCTTCTCTCTTACATAGTGATAATGAACTTCAATATGTTTAGTCCTTGCATGAAAAATAGGATTACCAGCCAAATGAGTAGAACTCATATTGTCACCATAAATAGTTGGAGTTCCAAACTCCAATCCAAGATCATTGAATAATGTCTTCATCCACAAAGCTTCTTGTGTAGCTATGGCAAGACCTCTATATTCAGCTTTAGTAGAAGAGAGAGCAACTGTGGGTTGCTTCTTGGATGACCATGAAATAAGCTTTGAACCTCCAAAGGTAAGATAACCTGAAGTGCTTCTTCTATCTTCCTTGGAGCCAACCCAATCTGCATCAAAAAATAGCTTCAAACCTAAATAAGATACATAAGGATAATAAAGTCCTTCATTTATGGTTCCTTTGAGATACTTGAGAATCCTTTTGGCAGCATCCATATGTGGTTTCCTTGGTGTGTGCATAAATTGACTTAGCACACTCACACTGTAACATATATCTACTCTTGTCAATGTGGCATAGTTGAGACTACCCATTAGACTTTGGTATGATGTGATGTTCTCTATGAGTTCACCTTCATGTGAGCTCAATTTGTGATTGACCTCCATTGGAGTACCTGTAATCTTACAATCTTGCATCTTGAATTTTGCCAGCATGTCCTTAATGTACTTTCTTTGAGTGAGAAACAAACCATGATCTTTGTAGACAACTTTCAAACCTAGGAAGTAGGTAAGTGAACCCAAATCACTTATCTTGAACTCTTCTCTCATCTGATCTTTGATCATCTTCATACCATCTGCATCATTTCCTTTCAATATAATGTCATCTACATATACACATAAGTAGATGACCTCAGAATTACTCTTTTTAATAAAGAGTGAAGGATTTGCCTTGCATGGTTGAAAGCCTTTATCCTGCAAGAATGAAACAAGTCTGAAATTCCAAGCTCTTGGGGCTTGCTTGAGACCATGCAATGCTTTGTTAAGTTTACACACATAATCAGGATAAACTTGATTCTCAAAACCAGGTGGTTGTGCCATATATACCTCTTCTGTCATCCAACCATTCAAGAATGCATTCTTTACATCTAGTCGAAGTATCTTCCAATTCTTGGAAGAGGCAATACTAAGCAAAATCCTAATAGTAGGCATCTTTGCCATAGGAGAGAAGGTCTCCTCATAATCAATTCCCTGAGTTTGTGCAAAGCCTTTTGCTACAAGCGTTGCCTTATACCTCTTAATGGAACCATCAGAATTCTTCTTGAGTTTATAGACCCATCTTGAGCCTATTACCTTCATGGATGAAGTCTTGGGCACCAAATCCCAAGTGTTGGTTTCCTCAAGTGCTTCAATCTCTTCCTTCATTGCATGCTTCCATTCTGTTTTTGCTTTGGCCTCTTCAAATGATGATGGCTCCTCTTGGTTTATATCCTGTGCTATGTAGATAGAATGTTTAGTTACTAATGAGGTGTGAAACCCATACCTTTTTGGTTTTTTCTTTTCCCTCATAGATCTTCTTAGGCCATGATGTGCTGCCTCATGTCCAAGTTCCTGCAATTTTGCTTTACCTTTAGACTTCCATGCTTTGATCTTTTCTATATGAGATTCTTCATCATCCTCTGAGGTGTCTTGTTCTTCAATCTTCGGTTGTTCTCTACCAAGCTTTGGAAAATCTTCTTCAAGATCATATGGTAAATTGACCTTCCTGCATGAATCTTCATACCATGAATTGTTTTCATAAAAAACTACATCTCTGCTTACCAATAATCCTTTGTTGGTAGGGTTGTATAACCTGTAGCCCTTTTGATTGTTGTCATATCCAATAAATACACACCTTTTTGCCTTTGGATCCATCTTGCCTCTAACCTGTGAAGGAAAATGAGCAAAAGCAATACATCAAAAAATTTTACAATGATCTAAGCTAGGTCTTCTTCCATTCCAAGCCTCATATGGAGTCAACCCATCAAGGGATTTTGAAGGCAACCTGTTAATCAAGTAAGTGGCTATAGATACAACCTCAGCCCATAGATAATTAGGCAAATGCTTTTCATTTAACATGGACCTTGCAGCTTCAACAATTGTCCTATTCCTTCTTTCTGCCACTCCATTTTGCTCACGAGTGTACCTTGTAGTTACCTCTCTTTTGATTCCTCTTTCTTGAAGAAAAGAATCAAACTCATGGGGGAAGTATTCTCCCCCTCCATTTGACCTTAGCTTTTTTAGTGATTTGCCTGTTTGATTCTCCACAAGAGCCAAATATCTTTTGAAACATGAAAAAACTTCATCTTTGTGTTTCATAAAGAATAGGATAGTCCATCCGCTGCAATCATCAATAAAGGAGACATAATACCTTGATCCAGATATTGAAGCTTCCTTGCTAGGTCCCCATACATCTCTATGAACCAACTCCAAGAGATCTCCATGCATATAACCTTTCTTCATGAATGGTAACCTATGAGACTTTCCAAATCGACATGCACTACACTTATAAATCATATGTTGTTTTGACAAGTTAGGGAGTCCAAAGTACACTTTGGTCCCTGCAAATTTGCTTTAATGACCTTTCACCAACATGTGCTAACCTTTTGTGCCATACTTCCAATTCTATGAGTGTCTGACTACCATAATTAAAGAGAGCAATGTTTCTAGTGTCTTGTAATTCAAATGTGAACAATCTACCTATCTTTTCACCTTTTGCAATTCTTCTGAATCCTTGACTTGGATCTTCAACAAATGCTCCTGCTTTTGTGAACCTAACTTGCAACCCTTTCTCTACTATCTGCCCAACACTTATCAAATTCTTTGTAATGGTAGGGACATAGAGTACCTTACTGAGTAGGTTGATGTTTCCATCAGGTGCTTTGACATTGCCTATTTTCTCCACAAGATGTCTTGTATCATCTCCTGTTTGTACCTCGTTCTTATTCCTTAGATCTTCGAAATCTGATAGGAGTGCCACATTTCCTGCCACATGATTTGAACAACCTGAATCTATGTAGAAAACATGCTCATCAGATTTACCTTGTGGCATAGCCATGTTCATGATTAATAATGAATCCTCTTTGTTTGAGTTTTTCTGTGTAGTTATTGAAGTCTCTCCTTCCTTTGTAGCCTCCTTGATAGTTTGAATGATTGTAGTTGTTGTAGCTGCCATGATAATTGTTGAACCTTCCTCTTGAGTAGCCATAACTTCCTCTATTGTATCCTCTGCCTCTTTGATTCCTCGAATTCCTAAAGCAATTTTTAGTTGTATGATTAGTTAATCCACAAATAGAACATGAGTTGGAGCCTTGGGATCTCCCCCTGCCTTGTCTACCTCCTCTTCCTCTACCTCTGCCATGTCTTACCTACTTGCATAGTTAGCTTGATATGTTACTGCTTCATCATCCACTTTCTTTGCCTTTCCTTTGTTATCTTTGGACTTGCTTTTATCAGTGTATAAAGCTGAAGATTGATTACCTTGAGAGATTTCTCCATTTTTGATAAGCTTTGCCTCTTGAGTAAGTAGTTGTCCAATGAGTGTATTGAAATCAGGTACATGCATGTTCATGTACAAATCCATAGCTATGGTGAATGCTTCCCACTTATCATCTGCCTTCAAGCCATTGATGACCTGCCTTACAATTTGCTCTTCATCTATTACCTCTCCAATGCTTCCCAACTAATCTGCTATGTCCTTGAGCTTTGTGGCAAAATTAGTCACATTTTGTTTGGGAGCCTTCTTGAGAGTTCTGAAATCCAGCCATAGTTGATGCTTCCTAGATTTAGTACTTGAAAAAAAGAAAGCTTCAAGTGCATCCCACACTTCCTGAGATGTCTTACAACTTCTAATGTGAGCCAACAAAAAATCTAAGATAGAGTTGAGGAGATAAGACCTTGCAAGTGCATCCTTGGAGCACCATGTGCTCAATCTTTCTTGCTCTTCTTGTGTTGGTTGACTTTTGTACCTGAAACTTGGCATAACTTCATCTCCAGCCACATAACCATATAAACTTCTACCTTGGAGATAAGCTTCCATTCAAAATGACCAAGCTGAGTAGTTACCTCTGTCCAATTTGTCAATTGATGAAGGAAATTCATCTGCCATGTTTTCCAACCTTGCTCTGATACCACTGTGAAGAGATGGATAGGTATGTGCTTGAAGATGAAGAGGTGTTGCAAAATCCTTGATCTACACCAGCCAAATGAACTCCAGGAGTATGTGGTGGGCCCTTTTAGCTTGCCAATGGATGTATTAGACACCCTATGTACCTTGGAAGATCACTCTCAAAAAGATAGATCAAGACATATAAGTTGGAGTTAGCTCAGAGGTGAAGAACTTGCTATTTTGGTTCATATACCTGTCCAGTGTTTTGCATAATTCTCTGAGCACAGCAGCAATTAGCTTAATTCTTCTTAGGCAAGTCTAGTTAACTTAAAGAGCTAACTTTAAAGAGTAATCTCATAATAATGAACCACACACTAAGAATGATGTTTAACAAGTGATGACATCATCCCGATTTTCATGGGCTGCTACAATAATGAGACTAGTGAGAAGAAAAATGAACATAACTCATGATTTAAGAATCCAATGATTATGAAAATTGGTATGCATATACTAGACAGTAAGATGAATCCAATAAGATTTAAATCATTGAATTTAAGTAAGTACACACTGAGAAACAGGTCTAACAAGATGAGTAAAAATTCGGGTACCTGACAGAGAAGTGAAAATGAACAGACAGGGTTGACTTCAACTGAACATACCTGAAGTCTGCAATACCCAAATGAAATGAAAATTGGTGAGCATATAGTATACTTATAGAGCTAACTTTACCAAGTTAAATCACTGAAAATGAAGCACCAAGCTCAGAGAAACCATCTCTGCAATCTGACTGAGAAAACTAAGAGATATGGCAGTGAGTAGTACACTTCACAAGAACATGGAAATATGAACTCAAATGATCATGAAAATGAAAGTATATTGATTGTAAAATACAATGGACTTACTGATACATATGTGTGCCTTGGAATCACACCTTGATATGGCATAAAGCTCAGCTCTTGGAGGTCTTCACAGGACCACGACTAAGACTACCATGTATTTATAGTTGATCTTGGGAGGCTAACTTCCCTCAATCACTCTCCAATCAATTAGTGATTGATTTGATTCTCTATCTACCACAAATCACAAATTCGTGGCTCCTCTTTCCCTTTTTGATCAAGTGGACTCAACCACTTAAGATTCTTTCACTTTTACATTAAGTAAACTCTTCAAAAGTTACAAGAGGTAGTTCACAAGTGAACTTTACATTGTCTTCATTTTAAGGCTTCTTCTATGACTTTGTAGGACTCAAGCCAATACTTAGGCTTGTCATAGACTTGCTCCAACAGATTTCCCTTGCAAGAGCTATGTGATGATGCACTCACATTGGAAAATAAAGCTTGTGAGGACAAGAATGATGCTTGATACAAACCTCAAAAAAATGTAGAAATAATAGTACATGAGAGCACGGACTTAGACTTCCTCGGTTTTACAAATATGGGCCAAACTTGCTATCTATGGCTGACCAAACCACTATATGTTTTAATAAAGAATATATACAAAAGTGTCTGAAATCCATTTGGCCTTCCACATGGAAACTAATAATAACAAGATATATTGCAACTCATATGGAAATAGGTTTACGGTTGAGTCTTGATGATGTTGGAGATGCATTTGATGTTATTCTCTATCAGAATGCTATTGGATGCTTGATTTACTTATGCATAACTCATCCTGATATTCAATTTGCTATCTCTTAGATGAGTAGGTTTATGCATTGCCTAGATTTCAAGCATTGCAAGCAATTAGGCGTCTTTCACTACCTGAGTGGTACAGGTTTACTTGGATTGTTTTATCCCAAAGGGGAATCATTATAACAAGATTTACATATTTTTTAAGACTCAAACTGGAATGCTTGCTATGACACCCATGTGTCCACCAATGGTTTTTGCTTCATGCTTGGTAGGTCATGTGTATATTGATTGAGCAAGAAATAGCTTACTATGGCCACTTCTAGTTGTGAGGGTGAGTATAGGGTAGCTTTCACAATGACTCTTGAGTGTATGTGGTTCAAATGTCGTTTGGTAGATTTGGGTGTTAGTCTGTCTTTTACCACCACCATCTTTACTCAGAGTGAGAATAGATTGGTAGTTACAAGGAACCTCGTGTTCCATGTTCACAAAAAACACATTGAGCTTCACTAAAATTATGTTAGGGAGAGGTTCTCTACTGAGAGATCAGTTTGGATTATGTGCCTACACAGAATAATGTTGCGGACTTTTCACAAAGCTTTGTGCTTACTTCCTTTTTTGGATTGATTTCTTTCCACATAGCTTGGCACTTCCTTATGCATGAATGCTAGCTCCTTGTTCGCTACATCACTCCCAAGGGAGATTTTTTGATATATTTTTGTAGTGACATGTGTGAACACACTTAGGACAAGAGGGGTACTTTTCCCCTCTTTAGGAGTTTTCTTTTTCCTTGCTTGCCTATATGCCTATAACCCTAACATGCCACTAATCATTGTACATTCACATGTCAATATTCCAGATTGTATTTTGCTCCATGTTTCTTCAGAATCTTCTTTTTTTGTTCCTGTGCTTTTGCAAACCTCAAACTCCAATAGAAAGTGCCACTATTGATTGCTTCCTACTCATGCAAGAAAAGATATGTGAACGAACTGAGAAAAAATATAGAAAGGTTGGATTGTTGGAGTCATTAGATCTTTCCAACTCTAAATCATAATATCCATGAAAATGCCACTTGAAGCTTACAAAATACTAAAACCCAAGGCCCCTACAATGTACCTTGAAATGTTTGTGTTAGCGTTCTAATTGTTGGAGTTTAAGGGTTATGGAAGCATGCAAATAGTGAAAGGAATTGGAGGGCTTTCATGCAAACAGAGTACACCAATATCATGAAGAATGGAACTTGGGAGCTAGTGGATCCACCCCCTAAGCGTAAAGTCATTGGCACCAAGTGGGTCTGGAAGCTAAAGTACAAGGCTGATGGTACTCTAGAAAAGTACAAAGCAAGACTTGTTGCGCAAGGCTACTCATAAGTTGAAGGCATTGATTTTTGTGAATCATTTGCCCCCATTGCAAGAATGACTACTATCCAAGTAGTACTAGCTGTGGCTACACATAAGCGTTGGAAAGTCTATCACATGGATGTCAAATCAACATTCTTGAATGGAGACCTCAAGGAGAAGGTATATGTGTCTCAACTGCCAGGGTTTGAGGCTCCCCATTCAAAGAACAAGGTATATAAGCTAAAGAAGGCATTATACGGGTTGAAACAAGCCCTTAGAGCATAGTAGCAACGGATAGATAAGTATCTCTTAGATCTAGGTTTCAAAAGATGTGCTCTTAATGCCAACTTATATGTTCTAAAGAGAGGGGGAAGGGCAATTGTTCTTGTACTCTATGTAGATGACCTTGTGATTATAGGAAATGATGATGTTCTTCTTCAACGAATGAAAGATGCCTTGAGTTTAGAATTTGAAATGACATACTTGGGCTTAATGCATTATTGCTTAGGCCTTGAAGTTTGCCAACCTATATGTGTCTCAACCACCAGGGTTTGAGGCTCCCCATTCAGAGAATAAGGTATGTAAGCTGAAAGAGGGCATTATACAACTTGAAACAAGCCCCTAAAGCATGGTACCAAAGCATAGATAAGTATCTCTTGGATCTAGGTTTCAAAAGATGTGCTTCTGATGCCAACTTGTATGTTCTAAAGAGAGGAGGGAAGGCAATTGTGCTTGTACTCTATGTAGATGGCCTTGTGATTACAGGAAACAATGATGCTCTTCTTCAACAAAAAAAGATGCCCTGAGTTCAGAATTTGAAATGACAGACTTGGGCTTAATGCATTATTGCTTAAGCCTTGAAGTTTCGTAGGAACCAGGGGAGATTTTCATCTCTCAACAAAATTATGCAAGAGAGATATTGAAGGCATTTGACATGGAGGATTACAAGGAAATTTCTACACCTATGGAGGTCAACACAAAATTATTTATTGAGGATACTTCACCTCCATTAGATATGGGAAGATACAAGAAATAAATTGGAAGTCTCATCTACTTGTGCAATAACAAACTAGATATCTCTTATGCTGTTGGAGCTGTAAGCAGGTTCTCTAATAAGCCTTGCCAAAAGCATTGGAAGGAAAGCAGGCCGGTACTCAGGTATGTGAAAGGAACCACTTGTTATGGTATTCTTTATGAAGAAGGATAATCTTTGGTTGGATACTGTGACTCAGATTGGGTAGGAGATATTGATACCAAAAAATCAATTTTTTGGTATTGCTTTTCTTTAAGATCAAGGATCTTCTCTTGGATCAGTAAGAAGCAGTCGATTGTAGCATTATCTTCTATTGAAGCTGAGCACAAAGCTGCAGGCATTGCAGCATGTGAAGTAGTATGGTTGAGGAGGATCCTATGGCACATAGGAATACAAGGACATGAGGCTACAGAGTTGAAGTGTGACAACCAAAGTTGCATGGCCATCGCCAAGAATCCTATGCTCCATGCACGTACCAAGCACATAGAAATTTAGTATCACCATGTTCATGTGTTGATTCAGGACGGGGTCGTGGAGATAATCTATTGTCCAACTGAAGAAAATGGAGCATACATCTTCACCAAGGCTCTTGGTTGAGAGCAACTTCTTCAACACTTTCCAAAGCTTGGGATTTGACCAACAAGGTACTTCACCATGTTGGTGCAAATACACAAGTCCTCACACTTGGCTAGACATGGAAGGAAGAATGTGCTATCAATTGATAAAGCATATGAATCATTGCTTTTAACATTGGATCATTACCATATGTAAATTGTTAAATCATTAAGAATCTTGTAAAGCCAATAAATTCATGGAGTTGGGAGAAGGTTGAGTTACGAATTTCTCATGAGATAATATCTCCTCATTTATAGGAATCACTTTTAGTGGAGATTAATTGGAAATTCAAATTCAAAGTTGAAGAAAAACACTTATAAAAGAGCTTGTAAATCTTGCGGGCTGTGTGCCTCTTCTCGGAGCTCATTTTCTGATCATTTGTAGAGGTTGAGGAGTGTACACTATAGCTCACTCATCCCACTATCATTGGACATCATCATAGTGCCAATGATCTTGTAAAATCATGTGTTATAATACATACATTTCATTGATCACATCTATTGACTTCTCTGCTATGTCTTCTCAAAACCGTGAACTTTGCATGACCATATCTCAGTGATCGCTCCATCATTTTTCATGTTCTATAGCTTATTGGAAGCAAAGCATAGTCTATTTTAAGCTGCCATAATTTGAAGGCCATTGGTTCAGCCAATTTGGAGAAATCTACATCGAAGTGCTCTCTGGTCATTCTCTACTGTCCCTAAAAAGTCAAGGGTAAGCGTTTGATTGCTAAATTAATTTCAGAGAGTATAGTTCATCATTTTTAATGATTCCACTTGCAATCATTAGATATATATACTAATTGGATTATCTCAAAAGGATTTTGATCAAATACTATTGTACTGTGAGCACTAAGCAAAAGATCCAGCAGGTGTCAAGACCAAAATATCAAGTTTTTGATCAGAAGCTAGTTGTGAAGTCATCTGTTTTTATTTTATTTTTTGAAGCATCAACTCAAAAGTACATAGGTACTTATTTGGTGCCATTTGCAAGCTAGAAGGGCCTACAACACAAATATGAGGTCTATAGAGCAGGTAAAAAGAAGGTTTCGGCAGTACAACCTCACTTCCTTGAGGTATCCATACATCTCGTCCAACATTGGTATCAAAGAAAGTTGAGGTAAAATGGGAGATGGTTTCCCTTATTTTATTGATAAATTGGACATGAATAACTACCCAACAGGGTCCTTGAGGATAAAGACATATCTACAAGGAAGGAGTCTCTATGGATACATATCAGGATATGAGGAGATGCCCATTTTCAGAAGCAAAGGACAAACTTTAAGAGAGGAGCTTGAAAGACTCAACTCATGGTGTGCCAAAGATGCTTTAGCAAGGTCATATCTACTTAAATCTATTTCTGACTTCCTTCTTCCTCACATAAGGAGCTGTAAAACTTCCCAAGAGACTTGGGATACATTGTCTTCATATTTTTCTTCCAACACAAGAGCTAGAAAAAATCAATCGTGGATTGAGTTTACTACTCAAAGGAAGCAACCCAAACAAAATGTTTCAGAGTATGTGAACAAGGTTAAAGATGTAGCTGATCAATTGGAAAGCATAGGAGAGGAGATTGAAGCAGAGCAAATAGTGAGACAAATAATCAATGGCATCAAGGCAGATGATAAGTGGGAAGCCTTTACAACTGCTATGGACCTTTACATGGACATGCAGATTATAGATCTTAGCACACTCATGGGACAAATCTTTACTCATGAAGCCAAGATCAACAAAAATGGAGAACCATTAAGAGGTAACAACTCTTCTGCCCTATACACAGATAAAGGAAAGTTTAAAGATAAAGGGAAGGATAAGAAAGTAGAGGATGAAGGTACTACATCTCAAGCTAACTATGCACGGAGAGTTAGGAATTCAAGACGAAGGGGTGGAGGAGGTAAGCAAGGTAGGGGGAGACCTTTCAACTCTTCCCCATGCAACATATGTGGACTGTCTAATTACAATATAGATGAGTGCTATAGGAACTTCAAGAATCAGAAAGGAAGAGGATATCAAAAAGGTGGTACTCACAACCAAGAGGAAGATTCAACCATAATCAAGGCTACAACCATGGCTACAACAACAACTACAACAACAATTATCAAGGAGGATAAAAATCAAGAAAGGACTTCAACAATTACATAGAGGATCAAGAGGATTCTCTTCTCATTATGAATGTGACTTCAAAACAAGGTATGAATGATGAACACCTCTTCTATATTGACTCAGATTGTTCAAACCATGTAGCACGCAGTGTAGCTCTTCTTTTTGATCTTGAGGAGCCCAAGGGAAAGCACCAAGTGTAGACAGGTGATGACACCAAGCAGTCAGTGGTCAAGGTAGGAAATGTCAAAACTTCTGATGGGAATAGAAATCTGTTGAGTAGGGTTCTTTATGTATCAACTATCACCAGGAATTTGATGAGTGTTGGAAAGATAGTGGAAAAGGATTTGCAGGTTAGGTTCAAAAAATATGGAGCTTTTGTGGAGGACCCTGTTGGGAGAGGATGGTTGGATGCACTCAGAGGTTGAGTAGGTGCTGCTAAACCTGCTTCACACCAGCCCTCCTTTGACTCCAGGAATGATTAATACACTTGCTTAGCTTCCAAATGATACCAAGAAAGCATATATGTACTTTGCAAATGATATGTGTAATGATCAAATCAAAACAGACTACTTGAGACTTCAAAAATCCAAGAAAACTTGCTATTTTGGTATTGACACCTGCTCAGTCTTTCACTCAGTATGACCAACACACTTACAATTGATCAAATTCCTTTTGGACATATTAAATTAGCTTAACAAGCTATCATTTGCAAGTGGAATGAGAAGAAATGACAAACCATACTCTGAGAAATCACTTTAGCAAAATAAAGTTTACCCCCGATATTTTAGGAGCTCTGCAGACACAGACCAGTGAGCACTTCGACTGATATTTCTCTGCAATGGCTGAACCAAAATGCTTTAAATTTTGTAGGTATGTAGAAAACTTTGAGCTGAATCCAATGTGCTTTGAATCACTTGATTTGGTTGAGAAATCACCGAGATATGCCTCTTTAAAATTGACAGACTTGAAGGTAGACAACTCAGAGAATACAGATATGATATATGAACAATGTATGTATTAAATCATATTAATGTACATTCCCATTGACATGATAAAAATAGTCCAATGGTACTCAGAGGTGTAGGCTATAGAGTAGACCTCACACACTCAATGATCACAGATGTTAGCCTCGGGAATAGTGAAGAACACTCGCGACTTTTTCCTTGTAGTTTTTATAGGAATTGAGTGATGATTTGAATTTGAATTCAAATCAATCTCCTAGAATCTTTCACCTAAAAGTTGATTGAGATATTCTCTCAATTAAACAACAACCTTTTCCACGACTTCCAATCAATTAGGTGTGATTACATAAAATGCCAAGTCACTAAGACTTTTACAAGAGATAAAATGGTAAGAACTTATAAGCATAAGTTCCTATAGTCCTTCTTGAGTCTTCAAGATAGTATCCAAGCCAAATTGTGAAGGCTTGAATTGCACCAACAGCTCCCCCTCAAGCCAAACATTTTGGCTCAAGTCTTCAGCTTTATTCTTCAATCACATCCTGCAATCCAATCATGGATTTGAATCTGCATAACTTGTTTCCATCCAAAGCTTTAGTAAGTAAATCTGCACATTGCATATTAGTGGACACATAAGTCAATTGAATGTCTTTGCTTAGCAACTTTTCTCTCACATAGTGGTAATGAACCTCTATGTGTTTTGTCCTAGCATGATATATTGGATTAGCTGCAAGGTGAAGTGAACTTGTGTTATCTCCAAAGATAATTGGAGGCCTTGTGTATAGGCCTAACTCTGTATACAAAAGCTTTAACCAAATAGCTTCTTGAGTGGCATTAGCTAGCCCTCTATACTCTGCTTCAGTGGTTGACAATGCCACTGTTGGTTGTTTCTTGGCTGACCAAGAAATAGGTTTATCACCTGCAAAACATATGTATCCTGATGTGCTTCTCCTATCATCCTTGCATCCTGCCCAATCTGCATCTGAATATACTTTAATATCAATATCTGATGTATAAGGAAAGTACAAACCATGGTTCTGAGTTCCCTTTAGATACTTCAAGATCTTCTTTGCTGCCTCTAGGTGAGGTACCCTTGGTTTGTGCATGAATTGGCTTAGCACACTAACTCCATATGCTATGTCAATTCTGGTTAAGGTAGCATAATTCAAACTACCTACCATACTTTGGTATCCTGAAATGTCTTGGACTTCATCACCTTCATGAGCACTAAGCTTTAGGTTGACCTCCATTGGAGTGCTTGAGACTTTAGCATCTTGCAAATTAAACTTCTTGACCATATCCTGTACATACTTCTTTTGAGTAATATATATACCTGAATTAGTATACACTAATTCAAGACCTAAGAAGTACTTCAATAATCCAAGATCATTGATCTTGAACTCCTTCATCATCTGATTCTTTATGCTTCTGATTCCATTGACATCATTTCCTATAATGATGATGTCATCAACATAAACACACAAGTATATTACCTTTGTACTACTCCTTTTTATGAAGAGAGAAGTGTCTGCTTTACTCATCACAAATCCTTGGTCTTGGAGGTATGTTGTCAACCTGTAATTCCATGCTCTAGGTGCCTGCTTCAATCCATATAGAGCCTTCTTCAATTTACAAACATAATTTACCTTCTTGGGATCTTCATAGCCAGGTGGTTGTGACATGTAGACTTCTTCAGATATCCATCCATTCAAGAAAGCATTCTTGACATCTAATTGGTACATGTTCCAATTCTTGGATGCACCTACACTCACTAGTACTCTGATTGTTGGCATCTTAGCCACAGGAGAAAATGTCTCCTCATAATCAACGCCTTGGGTTTGTGCAAAACCCTTGGCTACCAACCTAGCTTTGTACCTGTTGATTGTACCATCAGAGTTCCTCTTTAGTTTGTAGATCCATCTGGATCCTATCACCTTCATAGAGTCCTTCTTGGGTACCAAGTCCCATGTGTCACTCTCCTTGAGAGCTTCTATTTCTTCATCCATAGCTCCTTTCCATTCTGGTTTGGTGATTGCCTCTTCATATGAACCTGGTTCTTCACTTAACAAGTCCTTTGCAAGATAAACTGAATGCTTAGTTATAAGAGATGTATCATACCCATATCTGATAGGCTTCTTACTTTCTCTTTGAGATCTCCTCATTGCTTGATTTGAAGATTCTGGTATATCCTCAAGCTTCTTCATCTTTAACTTGCCTTTGGACTTCCATGCCTTGAATTCTTCAAGATTGATTGTGTCATCATCTTTTGAACTTGAGTCTTCCTTCTGGATTGGTTCCTCCTTTGAGAGTTTTGGAAACTCCTCTTCCAAATCATAAGGTAGACTAATCTTCCTGCATTCGTTCTCATACCATGAGTCATTCTCATCAAAGATGACATCTCTACTTACCTTGAACCCTTTATTGGTTGGGTTGTAGAATCTGTACCCTTTTTGATTCAAGTCATAACCAATGAAAATACATTTTTCTGCTTTAGGGTCTAGCTTTCCCCTTACCTGTGAGGGAATATGCACATATGCTACACACCCAAAGATTTTGCAATGATCCAATGATGGTCTCTTACCATGCCAAGCTTCTTTTGGTGTCATTCCATCAAGTGACTTTGATGGTAACCTGTTTATGAGATAGGTGGCAGTAGATACACTCTCTGCCCAAAGATAATTTGGTAACTTCTTTTCATTAAGCATAGACCTAGTTGTTTCAACAATAAGCCTATTCCTTCTTTCAGCTACTCCATTTTGTTCAGGTGAGTACCTTGTGGTTATCTCCCTTTTGATGCCTCTTTCCTGCAAGAAGTCTTCAAATTCATTGGAGAAGTATTCACCTCCCCCATCTGACCTTAGTCTTTTCAAGTTTCTACCTGTTTGATTTTCAACTAGTGCAAGATATCTTTTGAAACAATTAAATACTTCATCCTTATGATTCATAAAGTATAACACAGTCCATCTGCTATAATCATCAATGAAGGACACATAATACCTTGATCCTGAAATGGATGGTTCCTTGCTAGGTCCCCAAACATCTGTATGCACCAATTCCAGATTGTCTTCATGCATAAAACCTTTCTTTGAATAGGGCAACCTGTGTGACTTACCAAACTGACAAGCTCCACACTTGTAAATCATGTGTTGCTTGGATACATTAGGTATCCCAAGCACACATTGATCCCTGCACATTTGCTTTAAGATCCTTTCACCTATGTGACCTAACCTCTTGTGCCATATTTCTAATTCTGAAAGTGTTTGATCCTTGTAATTGTATAAAGCAATGTTCTTTGTGTCCTCTAGCTCAAAAGTAAACAATCTACTTGATTTTTCTCCCTTGGCTATCCTTCTGAATCCATGTCTTGGGTCCTCCACATATGCTCCATGTTGATTGAACCTGACCTGTAAACCTTTTTCCACAATCTGACCTACACTCATTAAGTTCTTGGTGATTGTTGGGACATAAAGTACTCTGCTCAATAAGTTCTGATTACCATCACTAGTCTTTACATTACCAATCTTTACAACAGAATGCTTAGTATCATCACCTGTTTGCACTTGATGTTTGCCTTTGGGTTCTTCCAAATCAGAAACTAGTGCACATTGCCAGCTACATGATTAGAACATCCTGAATCAATATAGAATAAGTGATCATCATTGATACCTGACTTAGAAGTCATATTCATGATCAATAGGGAGTCATCTTGCTCCTCTATGTAGTTGTTGTAATCCCTTCTATTTCTGAATCCACCTTGGTAGTTATTATTGTGGTTGTGGTTGTAATTGTTGTATCCATTGTAGCCTTGGTGTTGGTTGAACCTACCTCTACCTTGAGAGTATCCACCTCTTTGATAGCCTCTTCCTCTCTGATTCTTATAGTTTCTGTAGCACTCATCTGTGTTATGGTTAGATAATCCACAAATGTTGCATGGTGATGAGTTGTAGAGTCTCCCCCTACCTGACTTACCTCCTCTGCCTCTACCTCTTGAAGATCTACCTCTCCCTGCATAGTTAGTTGGGAGGTAGAGCCTTCTACTTCTTGCTTCTTCCCTTTACTTTTATCCTTAATCTTCTTATCAGTATATAGAGCAGAGGGGTTGTTACCTTTTGATTGATCTCCAGCCTTTGTAAACTTTGCTTCATGTGTGAATAGTTGGCCCATGAGAGTTGTGAGATCTGGGGTATGCATGTCCATGTAGAGATCCATTGCAGTGGTGAAGCTTTCCCACTTATCATCTGCCTTGAGTCCATTTGTTATTTGCCTTACTATTTGTTCCTCTTCAATCTCCTCTCCAATGCTTGCTAATTGGTCTGCCACATCTTTAATCTTGGTCACATACTCTGAGACTGATTGCTTGGGCTGCTTCCTAAGGGTTGTGAATTCAATCCACAGTTGATTCTTCCTGGCCCTTGTGTTGGAAGAGAAGTATGATGACAGGGTTTCCCAAGTCTCTTGGGAAGTCTTACAGTTCCTAATATGAGGTAAAAGGAAATTAGATATAGAGTTAAGAAGATAAGACCTTGCCAATGCATCTTTTGCACACCATGTGTTGAGCCTCTCTTGTTCATCCTTGGTGGGTAGTCCTCTTGCCTTGAATGAGGGCAATTTCTCATCTCCTGAGATGAATCCAAATAAGCTTCTTCCTTGTAGATAGGTCTTCATCCTTAGAGACCAAGCTTGGTAATTGTTCCTGTCCAATTTGTCAATGAATGAGGGAAAACCATCTCCCATGTTACCTTATTTGCTCTGATACCTCTGTTGGGAGAGGATGGTTGGATGCACTCAGAGGTTGAGTACGTGCTGCTAAACCTGCTTCACACCAGCCCTCCTTTGACTCCAGGAATGATTAATACACTTGCTTAGCTTCCAAATGATACCAAGAAATCAAGAACCTAATAATGCAAGAGTTCAAAATCAGTGATCTACGGTTTTTGAAGTATTTTCTTGGACTTGAATTGGTCTACAAAAATTTTGAAATTTACATTACTCAAAGGAAATATGTGCAGTGTAATAAAGTAAGTCTATGATCCAAGGGTCTAGCCGGTTCAGACAGATCTGAAATCGGACACCGTTTGGTCATCTGTGTGTATGACCAAAGATCTCAAGTTTAGACTTACTAGGAGGTCATTTACTCTTGTAACCAAGTAATCCACTTAGCCTAATGGTTAAGACTCAAGGGTGTGAAGGACGAGGTTTTGGGTTCAATCCCCATGAGGTACATGGGAAGAGTATTTTGCCCAAAGAGCTCTAGAACCTTCTAGAAGCATCCACTGGACACTTGACGCACATGTAGTTACATGGCTGACACTTGGATGATTAGCATCCACCTGCCCAAGAAGGCAGTCCCCAGGAGAGAGCTATATATAGAGGCATTTGGTTGGGAGGAGAGTCATCTCTCTAGTATGTGGTGGTCGTAATCCTTGCTCTCTTGCGTTGGTATCAGAGCCTAGGAAGTAGGCTTGGGCAAAGTGGAATGATCCAATGGCCTCTAAAAAAGGCGCTTGGGCATCCTCCATGTGAAAGGGTAGGAATTGTGGAAGGCGCGCGTCGATTTCAATGATGGACCTTACAATGATTGGGGTGTATCTCCCAATCCGTAGGTCGGATTGAGGCGTGTAATATACCGTTGGAAAGCTCTCGGAACGAACTTTCCAATGAGCTAGCTTGCAATGTGTGAATTCCTTGGGAATCCTTGGATGGAACTTGATTGAGTACATCCTGCCAGTCCCATAGCTGGTCAGGGTACATCCTGCCAGGGTACATCCAGGGTACATCCTGCCAGTCCCATAGCTGGTCAGGGTACATTCCCTAGGAGTTCAAGGGGGGAAGAATGTAACATAATCCTGGTAGGAGATGGTTGAACCACACCCTAAGAGAGAGGATTAGGAAGTAATCCTCAACCATGGCTTTTGGGGCAAGTGGTTAGCCCATCACATTCCTAACCAAGAGGTTGTGAGTTTCCCAAGGTAAAGCACATGATTGTGAGACGATCATGTGAAGGAATCAAAACCTAGAAAATCTAGTTAGAGGTAATACCTAGAACTTCTAAATTCTCGTAAAAGAATTGAAGAGATAAGGTACTCTATCAAGAGATGTTTAGACTTTAGGATAAGAATCACCCACACATTAATGTGAATATAAAATAGGGTGGTATGGGACACCAGATTTTATACTCAGATTGATATAGAAAAGATGGTATGGGACATCGGACCGTGGGATGATAATTATCTTTTAGTCCTAGTTTGGATTTTGAAGTTGGGTTTCATCCTCAAGGGAATTAAGACTTCAAGAAAAGTTTAATTCGTAAAGGATGAAAGTAGTATCTTACGATACTTCAAGACGACTTCAAGATCAAGGAAATTGAAGATATGAAGTAAGGAACTTCCAAGATCTTCTTAGAACACTTCAAGCTTAAGTGTTATTGAACAGAAATATTTGAAAAATTTCTAAAAGAAGTTGGACTTTGACTTTGAGTTGATCTTTTCAACTAAAGATTTAATTGACTAAGTCAAGCATCAAGTTCCTAGTGTAACTTGATAAAATTCACTCTTTTAGACTCAAAGAAATGCACAAGAATTGCATTCACGGAGTCAAAAAGATTGAATGTGACCTGAACTTAGTCTCAAGTGAAGCATTATTTGAATACTAAACTCATCGACAAAACCTCAGTGGGTCGACACACTGATGTTGGTTACCACACTAGTATCTTGTGGTTGGATGATGTTTTTGATTTTCTTTAAATCTTTTTGAGAATCCAACTTATTTCTCTTAAAGATAAAATCAATGCTTCAATATCTTGTTGAAATTGATCGTTGAAAAGTTAAAGTCCTGAGTCAACTAGACTTTGACTCATAGCAAGTTTATGTATGTGCGAAGTTTGAATTGGTTGTACAGAGTCTTAGTTATTTCTTTCCGCTTTCCAAATCTTTTGAAATTGACTCAGATATAGTATCTGATTTCTTTTGCAAAAGACCAGGGTTAGCCGGTTAGAATAAAATAACTAACTTGAACATCCTAGATAGATGTTATGTACAAGAACCTTTTCAATCTTCAAAAGATGATAAGTCTAAGTGGACTTATTCATTTGAGTTTGCTTCAAGTTATAGCATAAATGATTTCCTGGAGTCCAGTATACTCTAGAATAGGGAAGTTAGGAATTGCTCATCAGATTGACAATTCCCAAGAACTTTCAGTTAAAAGTCTTTGAGAAAAGTGTCCTAAGTTGGACAATTTTCATTTTGAATTTGAATTGGTGAAGTTAGTATGGTTGATTCCACCGAAATGGTAAACTTTCTCCTACAGTTTACATAGGATTTTTTCAAATTCATTGGGACAAAGTAGTCCTCTAGTCGGGTGAAAAAATCAAGTAACTGTTAGATAAAAGTAAACCATTGTACAGACATCTAAAGTTAGATGTATGGGACAACCAAACTTCAAGTTCTCCAAAACAAATTCAAGTGAATCAAGAATTCTCAAAGTCTTGCGAGGGATAAGAATCCCACCTTCATTACTAAGACCATGCACCAGTTATGCCCAGAAATGGACTAGTAATTTGAATCCACCTAGTTCACATGTTTGTGCCTAGATCGCACATCCAGAAACTGTGAATTAGCCAGGGATGTCATTAGATCCACCCTTATTATTCTTCACTAGTTTGTACTTTGTCCCGTTTATCAAAGTGCAAACCTGGATAGTGTTTTGAATCATTTGGGCAGGGATGCCACCATAGAGATGAGACATGTTCTTCCAGTTCTAGAACATGACCATGTTCTTCCAGTTTTTAGAACATGAGGCTCGGGGGTTGCCTACAGTATGTATATAGCTCTATTTTCGAGGACGAAAATCTTTTCCAAGGGGGGAAGAATGTAATAAAGTAAGTCTATGATCCAAGGGTCTAGCCGGTTCAGACAGATCTGAAATCGGACACCGTTTGGTCATCTGTGTGTATGACCAAAGATCTCAAGTCTAGACTATCTAGGAGGTCATTTACTCTTGTAACCAAGTAATCCACTTAGCCTAATGGTTAAGACTCAAGGGTGTGAAGGACGAGGTCTTGGGTTCAATCCCCATGAGGTACATGGGAAGAGTATTTTGCCCAAAGAGCTCTAGAACCTTCTAGAAGCATCCACTGGACACTTGGCGCACATGTAGTTACATGGCTGACACTTGGATGATTAGCATCCACCTGCCCAAGAAGGCAATCCCCAGGAGAGAGCTATATATAGAGGCATTTGGTTGGGAGGAGAGTCATCTCTCTAGTATGTGGTGGTCGTAATCCTTGCTCTCTTGCATGCAGCACATGTTGAAGAAGTTAACTTGGATAATGCAAAGGTAGCTAGCACCCTTATGGAGGTAAATCATAAATTGAGTGCTCATGAAGGTGATTTGCTTGAAGACATTGCAGGATATCAAAACATAGTTTAAAAACTATGCAACCTTAACAAGGATTGACATAGCTTATAGAGCAAGTGTTCTAAGTCAATTCATGCATAAACCTAGAGCAGCTCACTTGGATGCTGCCAACAGGATTTTGAAGTATCTCAAGGGTACTCAAAATCAAGGTCTATACTTTCCATACACATCAAATTTGGACAGTATCTCTGGATATTTGTCTTTTGTAGGTGACAAGCCCATTTCATGGTCTTCCAAGAAGAAACCTACTATTGCTCTATCTTCAACTGAGGTGGAATATAGGGGATTAGCCAATGCTACACAAGAAACTATTTGGATTAGATTGCTATATTCAGATTTGGGAATTCACACTCACTCACCTATGATTTTTGGTGACAATACAAGTTCTTTGCATCTTGCAGCCAATCCCATCTATCATGCAAGAACCAAGCATATAGAAGTACACTATCACGATGTTAGAGAGAAGCTATTGAGCAAGGAGATTCAACTTGCATATGTATCCACAAATATGCAATGTGCAGATTTATTAACCAAAGCTCTTGATGGTACTAAACTTTGTAGGCTCAAATCTATGATTGGATTGCAGGAGATTCAAGAAGACTCATGAAGAAATGCAAGCCAAGATGTTTGGCTTGAGGGGGAGCTATTGGTGCAAATACACAAGCCCTCACACTTGGCTAGAGATGGAAAGAAGAATGTGCTATCACTTGATGAAGCATATGAATCATTGCTTGTAACATTGGATCATTTACCATATGTAAATGGTTAAATCATTAAGAATCTTGTAAAGCCAATAAATTCATGGAGTTAGGAGAAGGTTGAGTTACAAATTTCTCATGAGAGAATATCTCCTCATTTAGAAGAATCACTTTTAAGTGGATACTAATTTGAAATTCAAATTCAAAGTTGAAGAAAAACACTTCTAAAAGAGCTTGTAAATCTCAGGGGCTGTGTGCCTCTTCTTGGAGCTCATTTTGCTTGATGCTAAATGCCACAAAATACACAATCACATAGCGATGAAAGTGTGTTGCATCAATTGACACTATGGCCCTGTATGTGAATATTCAAGTTTTATCTTTGAAAAGACAACTACAAATAGTTCAACAACATATGTATTATTTAAAGGTATAAAATCTTACTTAGATCCATAAATTAAAATGAACAAAGTTATTCACAGAATTGAGATATTTAATTTAAGTATATTTGATCTTGAATTAAGACATTTACATCAAATAAGACATGACAGAAAAGGATCTCATCAGTTAGAAAATGATATGATCAATAACAAAACACGTTAAAATATGCATTCTGAAGATAGAAAGTGAGTTTCAACATGTATTTGGAGTGATCGTGGTTGTCAGACAATCTTCTTTAGTAACAATAAACTAAAGTTACACTAGTTTCTAGTGACAATTTTGATAATTAAATGGAACTTTGTAACAAACTTCATTTATATGCTAATAAAATTAAGGCGTTTTTAAGAAAATAGGTAAAGATATGAAAATGCAACCTTTTTGCACCAAGTAAAATACTACATGTAATATACATGGAAAACATCAGGTGAAAATAATTTTATTTTATTATGAGTATTCTTGCGCACATATCTATATTGTGATCATTGTCATTTTAGCTACTCACTTTTCCCAGTCCTCTCTCTCGTGCATAAAAGAATGAAATAAGAAACTACTTTTTGGATGTTTATAATTCTCACTGTTTTTTCAATTTAAAATTAAAAAAACCCACTATTTATTCTCTTAAGATGTTGAAGCTCAAATCCGTTTCTCCCTAGATATCCCAGAATATATATATATATATATATATATATATATATATATATATATATATATATATATATATATATATATCACATACACACACATAAACACGTATCTATGTATGCATGCATGCATCTGCGAATGTATGTAATTATATGTATATGTCTGTATACATTACGTGTTTATACTGTAACTTTGTTATATATATTGATCCCTCTGACTTTGAACACTCACCTTGTGAGGTATTACTTTGATTCTAGTTTTATTTTTCTTCTCAAGATGAAATAGAAAGTTTTAGATTAAAGGACATACTCTCAAGAAAGGACAGAAAGGAATATCCATGTATAAATCAAGTTCGGTTCTTTTTTTGTAGAAAGAGTAGCACAGAGCATAGATCTCCTTTAATGTTGGGATTTATTGTTGCCTTGTCTTTGTTAAAGTTTGTTTTTCCCTTCATTCATTTGTAGATTTTTCATCAATAGATTCTAGAAATGAATAGACAACTCAAGCACGCATCTCAATACTAGAACGCCAAATAGTTTAATAGAAAATGTAGCCATCAACTTGTTGAGAGCATTCCATGACCTCCGTTTTTGGCATTTGGATGCGCCCAGAAGATTACATTGATGAGAATCATGCTCATTCCCAATAAAGAATCCTTTCTCTCAGAATTTAGATTGCTAGATAGTCATCCATAGATATGTGAGTTCCTTTTGTGGAATATCAAGGCGAGTCTTTGACCATTCAATGGAATTTTTATGGATTAGATAAAATTCTAATGATCATAACAATGTTGAAACCCATGAACTGTGGAGGTAGAAGCTCAAATATCCAATGGAATATGATTCATGAAATGTGTAGGTGCTTTAAAAGAAATTTTGCATGTTTGTGAGAGATTTGGCTACATAGATGGAAAGAGTGGTCCAAAGATCAATCTTGGTACTAGAGGAACTTGATGTGATGTCTCCTTGATGTTTTACATTCAACTTTATTACTGAGTTTTCGACCCATGAGTCTTCTTACAAGTTTTGTTTTACATTCAACTTTATTGCTGAGTTTTTAGTCTGAGTCTTCTTATAAGTGTCTTAGAAGACTTTTGGTTGTGGTGGGAGCACCTACTGCAAGTTTATGCAGGTTTTTTGGGTCTAAAAATGGAGTTGACAAAATCTTGTAGGTATTCTTGGCTATTTTTTGGGCTATAAATGTAGCCTTTTTATTCCACTTTATTGCATATAATGAGCACATACACAATATGTATGTCTCTATCAATATTGCTTATGCACACCAATGTGGTCATTGATATAGTGGTTGCTTTTTCTCATAAAGCCTTTGGCATTGATAAAGAGTTTAGGAAAAGAGATCTCGCAATCGGATTTATTCCTCTTTCCCTTTCCCTTTGAAAGAGATTGTGTTGAATTCAGTTGCTCCACTTATCCATAACTGAGAACATGCATATAAATTCTCGATAGTTTTCCTTCCGAAATAGTGGAGAATCAAACTCCCATGTGAAGGAAAATTACACTGAAAAGTAGAGGAAATGAATTCCTTCTAAAATAAAGTAAAAGATGTTTTCTAAACATCTCTTCTCTGTAAAGGAAAACATATTCTATTCTTCTCCAAAGAAGGAATCATATTTTCCTTTTCTTTTCCCCTTCAAGGAAAAGGAGCTAAAGTGGGATTCTCTAAGCTAGACTGAGATCACTCCCAAATCTCCAAGATAATTCCCTCCTCCTTTCCTTAAAAGAGAAACTTATGAATTCATTGGCTCCTCTCTTCCACAAATGCATAATTCCTCATTATATACACTCCTATAAAGATGGAGAACACATATCCCATAACTAATGAAGGTATATGTAGTGAAGAGTGGAGAAAATAAATTCCTTACAAGGGTCAACACCCTCTGCTAAAATGGTCAGCAATGATATGACATGATACCATAAACACATGTGTATCCATAATAAAGAGCTATCTTTGCCAACCATCCTCTATGCATGGATCTATACGATCCCATAAACTAATGGAATGATCCTTCCTAAAAACCTCAAAAAATGAGTATGTGATATCAATGGTCATAAAATCACCTATCACATTCTCTACTGGAGGAATAAATCTTCCCTAAACTATGAAGGATAACTCCTAATCCTAAGGGGATGTCTACTAAGAGCTCTCCTCTGATCTAGCAAGACATGACACCATGAATGATGAGTCCTTTTCTCCCTAGCCATAGAAGAAGAGTGCTCAAAGGGAATTTGTTTCCACCATCCCATACCAGTGGAACCTTCTTCCAATCCATGGTGTCATACCTACACTAAACCAAATATATATTCCACATATATATAATGGAATAAGTAAGTGGACTCTAATGAATCCCATATCCTCAACTCATGTTAGTGGACTCAAATGAGTCCCATGTCCTCGAACTAGTTAGTTGTTCTAGTCAATATGTGACAATGGATATCCCTTTCTGTTCCAAACCAACTTATTCCTACGTACCAAGACTACTTTTAAGTGCCTCATTATAGATCCCAACATACATATATGTATTGGGTACCCCAACTACTCTTAACTAAGGGATTTGTGCTCTAAGTCATAGAGCTAGTGCCATATCTGTGGCCTTGCTAACCATCACTCGAATCACATAAGCACCCATCGATGCTGTCTCATGAAACCCATCTCTATGATACCATCTAATTGGTTTCCTTAATAGTGAAGATGAAATGTTTCAACACTTGCTCAAGTGATGTGCATGAGTGAACTAATCACTCTTTGGGTATTCCTAATAATACCCCATAGTCTCCTAATCATATTGTGAGACTCTTGTGAAGATAAGTAAATCTTCACTTCTTTGGAGAGTATCATATATGTATCTCCCGTGCCTATATGCAACTTCTGATAACCTGTAGGATTGCTTGTGCACACTCATAATGGTGAAGGTGTAGCTCCTTCTCCTTAGCAAAAGTATGTAGGGATCCTATTTAACTAGTAAAGTTACCTTATGTATACTACTATGATGGTACTAACTCCATCAAATACATGCTTAGAAGCATGCTAACACCTTACTGATGTTTGCAGAAAAGGCACGTTACCATGTCATAAGATTCTTACCTAAAGATAAGTCTATATATAATGCCATGAGGTGGGAAAAATTTCGATAGCATTTCCCCAAGGAAATGGAATCCCAAAAAATTTTAACCATAAACTCAATGGCACACAAGCCATCCAACAACATAGGCTTGGCAAGCCCATGGCATGCATGCCATAAACTCATACATGGACTCCATAACCTGCAAAAACATAAAAACAAATGCTAGCAATAATTCTCTTTGTTGCATAACCATGTAGTTCCTGCAAACATCTTTCCTGTAAATAATCAAAAAGTGTACTTCTCGCATGTTGATCCATATTTTTAGAATTGAAACAATGATCAAATTGGATATATGCACTCCAATCCATGCATGTGCATATAGAACATGTCATAAACTAAAGTAAGATGCCCAAAAATATAAAGCATACGTCCTTGAATGTTTTGGTATTGGAATTGCATGCATCCAATCCTTCCTGACGAGCTTCAAGACCTCTGCACCTTCCTCCTCAGGTCCTAATATAAACTTTGAAGTGTCCAAAAACATCGGATCACTTCCCAAAACGTAAAGCATGGTCAGGTGATTACCAAAATAATGCAGATTTACCCAAAAAATGCATTTGTAATCCCTCTTTAGAGCTGCAAAAACCAATCTAGGAGCTTCAAATAATCATAAACTGAAATATATATCATGTGCAAGTGACTCAAAGTGAAATTACTTCAATCGCCTTCCCGGTTTGTAAGATATGGCTCCCGTAAGGTAGTTGCAGAAAACTATTTAGACTTTGCAAACATGTACAGACCTACAAAACTACATAATTTCCAAAACTTCTTTCTCTAAACTGAAAGCAGATCTTATGCTTTTCTAAACGAGCCATAGCACATCCAATTTGGAGTTTTGTAGCCCAAGATATGGCCTTTCCAAGTGGGACATGCCAAACTAGTGGACTGTTGGAGGGGCTAGAAAAAGTGTGAAGATGTGATTTTTAGAGTGTTCCAAAGCATTCTTCCATCAACCAAATCCTAGAATTCTCTCCATAACCTCAGAGAGTAATATATGAGGATTCTTGAGGCTATTTTCACCTTTCCAAATCCTCCCTTAGTGCATGCTAATTTGCTCCCCAAAAGAGGCCTAAATCAAGATTTTTACTTTTATGCAAAAACTTAAAGGGAATCTTTTAGCAAGCTTCTAATCCACTCCTAATGTGTATTTTTCTTGGATTTTCTCATTCTCCATGGTAATGCATACACCATCACTCATGTATGTATGCACTAATCCATGGGAAGCCTCTTAAATGGTCTTTTTTTCTTACTCCCAAAAGTGGGATTTGGTAAAAGTTAACATCTGAATTTTTTTCCAAAAAGTGCGGCAAGGGGTTTTTGAGGAAGTAAAATTCCTGAATTCTATGATTCCATTGTGAAATCCATATAAGATACTCTCAGTGTATATAACTTTTCCCATCCATCAATACTTAATGCACCCTTTTTTCCCTCTTCCAAAATAGGAATTTCTTAAATTTAGATGCTGAAATTTTTTCTGAAACAGTTATGGAAGGGGGTTTTTGTGGAGCTTCAAACTCCCATTATACTGAGGTATATTTTGGATTTCTTAATCTTATATGGAATTCAATATACTAGACTATAAGTATGCATGATTTTTCCTACTAAACTAAAAAAAATACGGCTTCGTTTCCCTTTTCGAAAATGACTGCTTATACAAAATAGCTTCTGAAATTTATGTGAAAATCATCAACAAGGCTATTTCGAATATGCCTAAAGCTTGTGATTTCTTTTATTTTGAGGGAATCCTTGACTTAAGATGAGAGTATATATGCCATACTCTCCCAAAAAATGATTTCCCTCCAAGAACTTGGCCCCCAAAGCCTTCGTTCCTTCTTGCGAATGCACACCCTAAAATTGAAATAATAATAACTGTGATTAACATGAAGCTCCATTGTCTTTCACTTTGGAACCATGGTACCAAAAAGATCATGGAAAGGATGGTCTTCCTTCACGGACTCTTCAAGTGTAATAGGTGCATCTCATCTCCCTCTCTTGTCTATTCTCGATCCTCATTTGAAGGTTCTCTTTTACTCCAAGCCTTCAACCATGTGTGGCATCAAAATCAAAAACCAAGGAAGAGAAGAAGCCTCTTTGATGCTACCACATATATGTGCATATATATTTCTAAGCTCTATGATTTTGAACTCATCGGCAGCCCATGTGTTGTGTTTGATGAGAGTACGAATAATATTCTGTCTTGAAATAACTTCAACAAATGGAAGTGATAATGTGGGTAAGTAGTATGCCTCTCAAATCCATGGCGTGAGTTCAAATCTTGAGTGACGTAGGAGTGCAATGTGTCTCAAGTTGGATTGTAACAAGCTCTGATACCAGTATAACATCAACCACTCTTTTGCTCCATTCGATTGCAGACTTATCTTCGTGGAATCGCCTACACACAGAGAGATTTCCTTATCGAACCTCCCAACCACGTCCAAACTCTCGACACACAGAAACTCCCTTATGAGAGTATCTTTTACTCTATCTTCTACCAAATGTGGAGTCAATCCAAATGATGCCATCTCATTTAAGAAGTTGTGCATCCATGATGTGACACAGGAGCAAGAATAAGGAAAATAATGGTCAAGAGAATAAGAGTAGAAGTAAATCAAGGAAGAGGGATACCGAATGACATTAGTGTCATAAGAAAGGACACATGAAGAAATACTATTATGCATTAAAGAATGCTAAAGGTAAAGGACAGAATGTTGATGGGCATGATAAATAATTACGTGCACCATCTACTTCGACTATGAAGATTGAAGAAATTAATGCTATTTCTGATGATGTTGATGTGTCGACACTTGATAGTATTGTGTCAAGTGAGGCTCTTATCTTTGATTCTCTTTCCCACACATGGCTGCTAGATTTTGGCGCTTCTTTCCATGTGACACCACATAGAGAATGGTTCTCTAAATATGTAGCAAAGTCTCCTGGTACTATGAGACTTGGTGACTCTTACTAGTGTGACATTGTGGGGATTGGAGATGTGGTTGTGCAGTTCATGAGGGTTCAAAATTTACTATGCATAATGTATAGTTATCACGCAATTTGATGTTAGTTAGTCAACTTGATGACCTTGGTTATAAGGTGTTCTTGTATGCTCAATCATTTTGTATATCAGAGGGCAATATGATTATTGCAAAAAGAAGCAAAGTTGTCTCACTTTATCCTTTATTTGTATCACAGAAAGAACACTTGTTAGCTGTTACTGAACAACCTATGTTTTGTATTTGGCATGGTCCTTTGGGCCATATAACTCGTAGTGGAATGGAAAGTATTTCTCGTTCTGGCTACTTACCTATGTTATCTTTCTTTGATTTCTAATTTTATGTGCATTGTCAATATGGAAAGCAAATGAGAAATGTGCATAGAATGCACATTGACTCATCAATTCAACCTTTATATCTTGTTCATGCAGATGTGTGTGGTCCTATGCCCACTAGGTCCTTAGGTGGTTCTCTTTATCTTGTCACTTTCATAGATGATGCTACTAGACAAGTTTGTATATATCCTATCAAATCGAAGGATGAGGTATTCCCTACTTTTAGAAAATGGCTTGCTTTAGTGGAGACTGAAAAATGAACTAAGCTTAAGGCTTTACATTCAGATAATGGGTTGAGTATACCTCACATGAATTTAGCCTTTTATGTCAATCAAGAGGGATTCATAGAGAGTTTACAACTCCTTATACCCTAGTACAGAATGGTGTAACTGAAAGGATGAATAGAACTATTCAAGGTAGAGTAAATTCTATGTTGCATCATGCAAACCTCTCACAAGGTTTTTGGGCAGAAGCATTATTGAGTACAATTCATGTGATTAACGTTTCACCTAGTATTGCCAAAGGTCTGAAAGTGGCACAAGAGTTATGGAATGGGAAGCCACAATATTGTGATCAACTTCGAGTTTTTGCGTGTGCAGCATATGTTCATATACCCAAGAACCTTAGACAAAAGTTGGACCATAAGTCAAAGAAATGCATTTTTCTTGGATATGGTCATGAAGGACAATTTGGATATTGCTTATGGGATCTTGAAACACAATCAACGATTAGAAGTAGTGATGTCATTTTCAATGAGTCTAAGATGCATAAAAAACCCATTAAGGAGGTTGAAGTGAGAAGAGTGGTGTTTGAGGATACTAGTGAAGTAATTCGATGGTGATGCCCACACTGCACTCGTTCTCGAGAGCTCCACTATGATATCCTCAGAGTAGAAAACCAAGCTCCTAGGGCCGCACACGATACTCTGCACAGAGCCTACAAAATATGCAGAAAAGCACAATACACAGAGAGCATGAAGACAGACTTCTTAGGTCATACAAATGAGGTCGAACATATAATCTCTAGCTGACCAAGCCACTACATGTTTCATTAAAGAACATATACAAAGAAGTGTCCAGTGGCCATTTGGCCTTTCAGATGGACACTAACAGTAACAATCTCTTATGAAAGGCCAATATGGCCAAAGTAACTATGGGAGAAAAAATAAAGAATGATAAAGAATACCTCAGTGTAAGTATACAAAATATACCTCTCACCTGATGGGCATATTACACTATACAAGTGACTGTGTAAGATCATGAATCAAGTAGCCCCCATGAAGTGACAATGGTGTTGAAAGCTATAATGTGGTAGAGGTTTAGTCAAAGCATCAATGTGCTTGGTTTTTGCATGATAGATCGGATTCGTAGCCAAAGCAATGGTACATGACTATCACTGAGAAAACGAGGTACATGTTGAGGTAAACCCATATCACAAGCAAGACCAGAAAGCTATCGTAAATGCTGGACCTATGGAACCTTGGACCTATGGTATTAGTTACGGGCCTATTAAATTTCCAACATTTGGTATCAGAGCGATAGAAGAAGATACTCATTATGTTGCAGAAGTTTATGAATTCTAAAATGCTTTCAGAAAGGTTTTATTGGATCAGCTAACCTTATTCTAGATTTTGGGAAGCTGAGGAATAACAGTGGAAGCTATTAGCAACTTCACATACACACATACACACACATATATGCATACACACACATATAGAGACATACACACACATACACATACATGCATACATATGCATGTGAAGAGATGGATAGGTATGTGCTTGAAGATGAAGAAGTGTTGCAAAATCCTTGATTTACACCAGCCAAATGAACTCCAGGAGTATATGGTGGGCCCTTTTAGCTTGCCAGTGGATGTATTAGACACCCTATGTACCTTGGAAGATCACTCTCAAAAAGATAGATCAAAACAAATAAGTTGGACTTAGCTCAAAGGTGAAGAACTTGCTATTTTGGTTCATACGTCTGTCGAGTGTTTTGCATAATTCTCTGAGCACAACAGCAATTGGCTTAATTCCTCTTGGGGAAGTCTAGTTAACTCAAAGAGATAACTTTCAAGAGTAATCTCATAAAAAATAATGAACCACACACTGAGAATGATGTTTAACAGCTGATGACATCATTCCGATTTTCATGGGCTGCTATAGTAATGTGACCAATGAGCAAAAAAATGAACATACCTCGAGATTTAAGAATCCAACAAATATGAAAATTTGTATTCTTATACTAGACCATATGTTGAATCTAACACGCTTTAAATCATTGAATTTGGGTAAGTACACACTGAGAAATAGCTCTAACAAGAGTAAAAAAGACGGGTATCTGACAGAGAAGTGAAAATGAACAGACAGTGTTGACTTCAACTAAACATAACTAAAGATTGAAACACCCAAAGGAAATGAAAATTGGTGAGCACATAGTAGATTTATAGAGCTAACGTTACCAAGTTAAATCATTGAAGATGATGCACCAAGCTCAGAGAAACCATCTCTACAATCTGACTGAGAAAACTGAGAGATATGGCAATGAGTAGTACACTTCACAAGAACATGGAAATATGAACTCAAATGATCATGAAAATGGAAGTATATTGATTGTACAATACAATGGACTTACTGATACATATTTGTTCCTTGGAATCACACCTTGATATGGCATAAAGCTCAGCTCTTGGAGGTCTTCACATAACCACAAATAAGACTACCATGTATTTATAGTTGATCTTGGGAGGCTAACTTCCCTCAATCACTCTCCAATCAATTAGTGATTGATTTGATTCTCTACCTACCACAAATCACGAATTCGTGGCTCCTCTTTCCCTTTTTAATCAAGTGGACTCAACCACTTGAGATTCTCTCACTTTTACATTAAGTAAAATCTTCAAAAGTTACAAGAGGTAGTTCACAAGTGAACTTTATATTGTATTCATTTTAAGGCTTCTTCTATGATTTTGTGGGACTCAAGCCAATACTTAGGATGACTTGCTTCAACAACTCGCCCTCAAGCCAAGTATGCTTGAGGTCTTCAATTTTCCAAGATTACCTGTAAACCAATCATAGCCTTGAATTTGCAAAGCTTTGTACCATCCAATGCTTTGGTTAGAATATCTGCACATTGTTGATGAGTGGACACATATGATATTTGAATCTCTTTGCTTAGAACCTTCTCTCTTACATAGTGATAATGAACTTCAATATGTTTAGTCCTTGCATGAAAAATAGGATTAGCAGCCAAATGAATAGAACTCATATTGTCACCATAAATAGTTGGAGTTCCAAACTCCAATCTAAGATCTTTGAATACTGTCTTCATCCACATAGCTTCCTGAGTAGCTATGGCAAGACCTCTATATTCAGCTTCAGTAGAAGAGAGAGCAACTGTGGGTTGCTTCTTGGATGACCATGAAATAAGCTTTGAACATGCAAAGGTAAGATAACCTGAAGTGCTCCTTCTATCTTCCTTGGAGCCAGCCTAATCTGCATTAGAAAATAGCTTCAACCCTAAATCAGATACATAAGGATAATAAATTCCTTCATTTATGGTTCCTTTGAGATACTTGAGAATCCTTTTGGCAGCATCCATATTTGGTTTCCTTGGTGTGTGCATAAATTGACTTAGCACACTCACACTGTAACATATATCTACTCTTGTCAATGTGGCATAGTTGAGACTACGCATTAGACTTTGATATGATGTGATGTCCTCTATGAGTTCACCTTCATGTGAGCTCAATTTGTGATTGACCTCCATTGGAGTACTTGCAATCTTACAATCTTGCATCTTGAATTTTGCCAACATGTCCTTAATGTACTTTCTTTGAGTGAGAAACAAACCATGATCTTTGTAGACAACTTCCAAACCTAGGAAGAAGGTAAGTGAACCCAAATAATTTATCTTGAACTCTTTTCTCATCTAATCTTTCATCTTCTTCATACCATCTGCATCATTTCCTCTCAATATAATATCATCTACATATACACATAGGTAGATGATCTCAGAATTACTCTTTTTAATAAAGAGTGAAGGATATGCCTTGCTTGGTTGAAAGCCTTTTTCCTGCAAGAATGAAACAAGTCTGAAATTCCAAGCTCTTGGAGCTTGCTTGAGACCGTACAATGCTTTGTTAAGTTTACACACATAACCAGGATAAACTTGATTCTCAAAACCAGGTGGTTGTGCCATATATACCTCTTCTGTTATCCAACCATTCAAGAATGCATTCTTTACATCTAGTTGAAGTATCTTCCAATTCTTGGAAGAGGCAATAATAAGCAAAACCCTAATAGTAGGCATCTTTGCCACAGGAGAGAAGGTCTCCTCATAATCAATTCCCTCAGTTTGTGCAAAGCCTTTCGCTACAAGCCTTGCCTTATACCTGTTAATGGAACCATCAGAATTCTTCTTGAGTTTATAGACCCATCTTGAGCCTATTACCTTCATGGATGAAGTCTTGGGCACCAAATCCCAAGTGTTGTTTTCCTCAAGTGCTTCAATCTCTTCCTTCATTGCATGCTTCCATTCTGTTTTTGCTTTGGCCTCTTCAAATGATGATGGCTCCTATTGGTTTATGTCATGTGCTATGTAGATAGAATGTTTAGTGGTGTCAAACCCATACCTTTCTGGTTTTTTCTTTTCCCTCATAGATCTTCTTAGGCCATGATGTGATGATTCTGCCTCATGTCCAAGTTCTTGCAATTTTGCTTTACCTTTAGACTTCCATGCTTTGACCTTTTCCATCTGAGATTCTTCATCATCCTCCGAGGTGTCTTGTTCTTCAATCTTTGGTTGTTCTCTACCAAGATTTGGAAAATCTTCTTCAAGATCATATGGTAAATTGACCTTCCTGCATGAATCTTCATACCATGAATTGTTTTCATAAAAAACTACATCTCTGCTTACCAAGAATCCTTTGTTGGTAGGGTTGTATAACCTGTAACCCTTTTGATTGTTGTCATATCCAATAAATACACACCTTTCTGCCATTGGATCCATCTTGCCTCTAACCTGTGAAGGAACATGAGCAAAAGCCATACATCCAAAAATTTTACAATGATCTAAGCTTGGTCTTCTTCCATTCCAAGCGTCATATGGAGTCATCCCATCAAGGGATTTTGAAGGCAACCTGTTAATCAAGTAAGTGGTTGTAGATACAGCCTCAGCCCATAGATAATTAGGCAAATGCTTTTCATTTAACATGGACCTTGCAACTTCAACAATTGTATTGCTCAGGAGTGTACCTTGTAGTTACCTCTCTTTTGATTCCTCTTTCTTGAAGAAAAGAATCAAACTCATGGGAGAACTATTCTCCCCCTCCATATGACCTTAGCCTTTTTAGTGATTTACCTGTTTGATTCTCCACAAGAGCCAAATATCTTTTGAAACATGAAAAACCTTCATCTTTGTGTTTCATAAAGAATAGGATAGTCCATCTGCTGCAATCATCAATAAAGGAGACATAATACCTTGATCCAGATATTGAAGCTTCCTTGCTAGGTCCCCATACATCTGTATGAACCAACTCCAAGAGATCTCCATGCATATAACCTTTCTTCATGAATGGTAACCTGTGAGACTTTCCAAATTGACATGCACTACACTTATAAATCATATGTTGTTTTGACAAATTAGGGAGTCCAAGTACACTTTGGTCCCTGCAAATTTGCTTTAATGACCTTTCACCAATATGTGCTAACCTTTTGTGCCATACTTCCAATTCTATGAGTGTCTGACTACCATAATTAAAGAGAGCAATATTTCTAGTGTCTTGTAATTCAAATGTGAACAATCTACCTGTCTTTTCACCTTTTGCAATTCTTCTGAATCCTTGACTTGGATCTTCAACAAATGCTCCTGCTTTTGTGAACCTGACTTGCAACCCTTTCTCTACTATCTGCCCAACACTTATCAAATTCTTTGTAATGGTAGGGACATAGAGTACCTTACTGAGTAGGTTGATGTTTCCATCAGGTGCTTTGACATTGCCTATTTTCTCCACAAGATGTCTTGTGTCATCTCCTATTTGTACCTCATGCTTATTCCTTGGATCTTCTAAATCTGATAGGAGTGCCACATTTCCTGCCACATGATTTGAACAACTTGAATCTATGTAGAAAACATGCTCATCAGATTTACCTTGTGGCATAGCCATGTTCATGATCAATAATGAATCCTCTTTGTTTGAGTCTTCTGTGTAGTTATTGTAGTCTCTCCTTCCTTTCTAGCCTCCTTGATAGTTTGAATGATTGTGGTTGTTGTAATTGCCATGATAACTGTTGAACCTTCCTCTTGAGTAGCCATAACTTCCTCTATTGTATCCTGTGCCTCTTTGATTCCTGGAATTCCTAAAGCAATTTTCAGTTGTATGATTAGTTAGTCCACAAATAGAACATGGGTTGGAGTCTTGGGATCTCCCCCTGCCTTGTCTACCTCCTCTTCCTCTACCTCTGCCATGTCTTCCTCTACCTGCATAGTTAGCTTGATATCTACCTGCTTCATCATCCACTTTCTTTGCCTTTCCATTGTTACCTTTGGACTTGCTTTTATCAGTGTATAAAGCTAAAGATTGCTTACCTTTAGAGCTTTCTCCACTTTTGATAAGCTTTGCCTCTTGAGTAAGTAGTTGTCTAATGAGTGTATTGAAATCAGGTACATGCATGTCCATGTACAAATCCATAGCTGTGGTGAATGCTTCCCACTTGTCATCTTCCTTCAAGCCATTGATGACCTGCCTTACAATTTGCTCTTCATCTATTACCTCTCCAATGCTTCCCAACTGATCTGCTATGTCCTTGAGCTTTGTGACAAAATCAATCACATTTTTTTTGGGAGCCTTCTTGAGAGTTGTGAAATCCAGCCATAGTTGATGCTTCCTAGCTTTAGTACTTGAAGAGAAGAAGGATTCAAGTGGATCCCATACTTCTTGAGATGTCTTACAACTTCTAATGTGAGGCAACAAAAAATCTGAGATAGAGTTGAGGAGATAAGACCTTGCAAGTGCATCCTTGGAGCACCATGTGCTCAATCTTTCTTGCTCTTCTTGTGTTGGTTGACTTTTGTTCCTGAAACTTGGCATAACTTCATCTTCAGCCACATAACCATATAAACTTCTACCTTGGAGATAAGCTTCCATCCTTAATGACCAAGCTGAGTAATTACCTCTATCCAATTTGTCAATTGATGAAGGAAATCCATCTGCCATGTTGTCCAACCTTGCTCTGATACCACTGTGAAGAGATGGATAGGTATGTGCTTGAAGATGAAGAGGTGTTGCAAAATCCTTGATCTACACCAGCCAAATGAAGTCCAGGAGTATGTTGTGGGCCCTTTTAGCTTGCCAATGGATGTCTTAGACACCCTATGTACCTTGGACGATCACTTTCAAAAAGATAGATCGAAACAGATAAGTTGGAGTTAGTTCAGAGGTGAAGAACTTGCTATTTTGGTTCATACACCTGTCCAGTGTTTTGCATAATTGTCTGAGCACAACAACAATTAGCTTAATTCCTCTAGGGGAAGTCTAGTTAACTTAAAGAGCTAACTTTCAAGAGTAATCTCATAAAAAAATAATGAACCACAGACTGAGAATGATGTTTAACAAGTGAGGACACCATCCCGATTTTCAAGGGCTGCTACAGTAATGAGACCAATGAGCAAAACAATGACCATAACTCCTGATTTAAGAATCCAATGAATATGAAAATTTGTATGCTTATACTAGAGAGTATGCTGAATCCAACAAGATTTAAATCATTGACGTTGGGTAAGTACACACTAAGAAACAACTCTGCCAAGATGCATAAAAAAGTCCGGTACCTGATAGAGAAGTGAAAATGAACAGACAGTGTTGACTTCAACTGAACATAACTGAAGATTGAAACACCCAAATGAAATGAAAATTGGTGAGCATATAACAGATTTATAGAGAAAACATTACCAAGTTAAATCACTAAAAATGATACACCAAGCTCGGAGAAACCATCTCTGCAATCTGACTGAGAAAACTGAGAGATATGGCAGTGAATAGTACACTTCACAAGAACATGGAAATATGAACTCAAATGATCATGAAAATGAAAGTATATTGATTGTACAATACAACGGACTTACTGATACATATGTGTGCCTTGGAATCACACCTTGATATGGCATAAAACTCAGCTCTTGGAGGTCTTCACATAACCACGACTAAGACTACCATGTATTTATAGTTGATCTTGGGAGGCTAACTTCCCTCAATCACTCTCCAATCAATTAGTGACTGATTTGATTCTCTACCTACCACAAATCACGAATTCGTGGCTCCTCTTCCCTTTTTGATCAAGTGGACTCAACCACTTAAGATTCTCTCACTTTTACATTAAGTAAACTCTTCAAAAGTTACAAGAGGTAGTTCATAAGTGAACTTTACATTGTCTTCATTTTAAGGCTTCTTCTATGACTTTGTGGGACTCAAGCCAATACTTAGGCTTGTCATAGACTTGCTCCAACAATGCACACATAATGCATATGCATATGCATACATACATACTTAGATGCATACACACACATGGATACATATGCAAATGCACATGCATATGCATACATACATGCATACACATACACACATAGACACATAGACACATAGACACATAGACACATACACACACATAGACACATACACACACATAGACACATAGACACACATAGACACATACACACACATACACAACACACACACACATTTACACATAGATTTACACACACACATACACATGCATACACAAACACATACACACATAGACACACACACATAGACACACACATGCACACATACACATATAGACACATACACACATACACACATACACACATACACACATACACACATAATGCATATGCATATGCATACATACATACTCACATGCATACACACACATATGCATACATAATGCACATGCAGATGCATACATACATGCATACACATACACACATAGACACATACACACATAGATACATACACACGCATAGACACATACACACACATAGACACATACACACACATAAACACACATGTATACATAGATTTACACACACACATACACATGCATGCACACACATACACACATACACACATACACACATAGAACACACACACACATACACACACATACACACATAGACACATACACACATAAACACATACACACACATACACAGAGATTTACATGCTTACATACACATCCATACACACACATATATACACACATAGACACACACACATACACATAGACACATCACATGGACATGTGACGTGAAGTAAATGCATATGTGAGAGATCTAGAACATCGTGCATCACTTGCTTATTCACATAAGATGGAGGAAGGATTCAAATCCCTTATTGTTGAGAAACAAGGCCAAAGAATAGTCTCTTCTATGTTGAGAGAGAAGGGAAAATCCAATGGCATCAACATCACAAGCTACTTAGATTTGTTTGAAGAGCAAGCTATGATTTTTGGTCTTCCTGAAGATCTTTTGATATCATTCTTTGAACGAATTGTTGATAGCTCTATCATAAACCAAGTCACTCAATATGATACTCTTCCTTGGAGTGATTTCAGAAAGGAGATGCTCAAAGAATTCTATGTTGAGGATTATAGCCAACATAATCAGGATGGATTCTTACGATGGGTCAATTCCCCAAAGCCCAGTAGCTCTATTACTCACTTATAAAATGAGTATATTAGACGCTATGAACAACTTCTTGATGAGGATAGGATAACTTTGGAACATGATCTTGTCATCAATTTTCTTAAGCTTCCTCATCCTAAAACTCGTAGGGAAGTTGAACGACGATTAGAAGAGTCGGTTAAGCACTATGGTCTTACTGACAATTGGAAAAAAGTGCACAAAGTAGTAGAGTTTGTAGCCCATAGACATCAAAGAAAATCCATGCTTTATGAGAAAACTAGTCTTCCTCAAGCTAGCCTTCCACAAACTAAGGAGAAAGTTAGAGAACAATCCCATGCTATGATTTTTGACTCTTCTCCTATTCCATAAATGATGGTGCCTACTCAAGGTTTTAAAGTAGAGCCAAATAAAAGTGTAGTTGAACAATCTCAAGTGGAAATTCTCACTAAGCAAATTGAAATTCATTGCTACACATTCCAATTTGGCCAAGACTATAGATGCTTTACAATCTAATTACATAAAAGCTTTCCAAAATCAAATGAACCCAATGTCTTTTCAAGAGCCTAATGAACATGTTATAGCTCCTAATCAAAATCCACAAGTAGCTCCTACTCAAGCATATCCAGTTCCTCCAATGCATAATCCTTCAATGAAAAATCTTCATCCTCATGTGCAAAATCCTCAAATGTATCAAAACATGTATCCTCAAGCTTCTCAAACAACGTTTTAAAATCCTCAAAATCAAAATTTTCAAAATCATCAACCATATACTATGGAAGCTCCTCTTGTGCCTCAAGTACCACATGATGCTCTCCAAGCTCCTCAAATACATCAATTGCCTTATTAAAATCCTAATTATCCTGTTCAAGCAATTCCTTATAAAAAAAAATACTCAATTTCAAAATTTTCCTCCACAAGTTAATCAAAATCCTCAAAATCAAAATGGTTTTGTGCGTGGTCCTCATAGGTGTCCTTGGTGTGATTTGTTAGAGCACTTTTTAAGAGATTGTGAGCTATTGAAGGCCGCTAAGGAGCAACGACTAGTAATAGACATAGACAAGAAAATCTATGACTACCAATCTAGGCTACCTTTGCAAGGAAATTATGGTAAGGGAGGAATGAAAAAACACTATGAAAATATAACCATAACAGATGCAGGGACTAGAGGAGTGAAACTAGAAGCTCTTGATGAACAAGAAATAGAATCAAGTAAACCCACAAAGGAAGTTGACTTTTCCGTAAAGGCTTTAGTAAGAGCACGAGATGAGATTAGGAGAATAACAGCTTGGGAGTCACCGATAGAAGATCAATCTCTTATTTCTCACATATCCAATGTAGAAGAAAAACGAAAAAGAGAGGAAACTGAGCCAAGTGAAAGAAGAGTGACTCGAAAACAAACTTAGAGGGAATAGAAACCATCATAGAGCAAGGGGAAACATCACAACCCAAAGATAAAAAACAAGAGCCACAACCTAATGAACAAAAACAAGAGGAGAAACAAAAAGGGAAGAAGACAAAGCATAGGAAAACAGAACCAAAGCCTTTAGATAAACAAGAACAATCAAAAGCAAGATCCTGAGCAAAAACAAAAGAAATCAAAGAGAAAACCTAAAGCCATCTTGATTTCAAAAATTGAGAGAAAAATAGATCCTATGGAGATTTTAGATGACATTTTGCTTAGGAGTCAAGTGACTATGTCTTTAGAACAAGTTTTCTCTATTGCAAAGCCTAGTTTTAAAGATAATTTTATTGGCCTAATTAAAAGGAAGAGGCTTCTGCTTAGTCTAGATACTGAGATGCAAGATTCTCTAGATCAAGATCAAGCTATGAATGAAGCCTTGGACTTTGATGAATCTGATGAAGAGGACCTTGACGATGATGAAGTAAATGTTAATAAAAATTTCTTATGACCTATTCAACCTGACCATGAAAGTCATGAAAACAATCTTGAAACACTTTAAAAGAAAATTTTGGTCTAGAGGTACATCAGAGATGCATGTTAAAATAGGAAATGATAAGAACTCTATCATTGTAAATGCATTAGTAGATTCCCGATCCGAAATCAATGTGATTTCAAGAGAAGTCTATGATAAATTTCGATGGCCCATGGATAAAGATTGTGGATGGCATATGAGAACTGAAGATAATGGTGTATGTACCCTGTATGGAGCTTGTGCTAGTGTGCCCATATCCATAGGAGGAATCACAGAAGAATTTCACTTTTTTATTCAAGATAATTGCTCCTATGAAGTTCTCTTAGGTCAGCCTTTATTTGTGAGAGTCGTATGGAAACTAAAGCCATGGATGATGGGTCTACCTATGCTAGTATTAAGTCTAAGGATGGAATGAAATCACTTCAAGTCATGATGGTAGGAGTGAATCATCCTCGGAATCCATTGTCAATTAAAAAGAAATCTATTGTTACTTAAGGTCATGAGCATGCTTGTAGTGATTGTGCACCTCGATTCATGTTTGAAGCTACATATGATCAAAATTTCGGATAGAATCCATTATTGAGCGGGACAACAGTGGACATTGGTTCGACATCTCGCAACCAACCAACCTGTACAATAGTTTGTCACTTTGTTTTCCACATTCTAGATTAGATTTTCTTCATAAAAGTCAATTGTCCAAGTCTTTTATCCGAAAAACCCAAAACAATTATAAAACCAACAAAATCATGGAACATGAAGAGAACATTGAGCATGTGATTGAGACATCTCATTGTTTCTCTAGTCTTGAGGAGCTAGATTTATGTCTTCAGCAAAATTCTAATTCCCACATTATTCTTCTTTCTTCCCTTGATGAGTATGCTCTAATCCAAGAGTATGCTCTCAATGTTGACAAGTGCTCAAAATTTAACCAAACACATGATGACTTAGTTGAAACAAAGTACAAAAATGTTGACAAAAAAATCAAACCCATAGCTCAATCATTACCCCAAGGAAGCAATGAAAAAATTATTGATGTGAAAAATGATCCGATTCTTTGGGATAAGGAAAACATAGGATATACATTCACAGATGAGACAATCAAAGAGGTGAAAATTGGTAGAGATGATGACTTTCTTTTGCCAGCAGAGAGAGATAAATTTGAGAGAGTCATATGTAGCCATGGAAAAGCCTTTACTATGTATCCTCATGAGATTGGTTGCGTAGATCCTAAGCTAGTTGCACCCATGATAATCTTTACTATTCCACATATTCCATGGAATCTTTGCCCTATACTTGTTCCAAAGGCTCACTTACCTGAGCTAATGAAGCTACTTAAGGAGAAGATAAACATGAGAATTTTAGAGCCATCTTCTGCACCTTACTCAAATAGATGGTTCACTGTGCCTAAAAAGAATGGGAAACTACGTTTTATTCAAGATCTCCAACCTGTCAATAAAGTCACCATAAAGAATGTAGGAAGAAGACACATTGTAGATGAGTTTGCTCAGTCATTTTCAGGACATTCTATCTATTCAATGGGTGATTTATATTTGGGATATGACCAGTTCCAATTAGCAATTGATAGTCATGACATAACCACAATGAAAACTCCTTTAGGCTTAGTGTGAATGTGTACTTTACCTCAAGAGCGACTAATTCTGTGGCTCATATGATGAGTGCTATGAATATGGTCTTACATGATTTTATCCCTCATATAACTATGCCATTCATTGATTATATTCCAATTAAAGGAAGTGAGGAACATGTAAAGGACATTACGTTAGATTCATCTCGATGTCGTAAATTTGTTCTTGACCATATCTCTGATAATGAACGGATATTTCAATGATTTGAAGAGGTAGGTCTCATATTTTCCATAGAAAAATTTGTTTTTGGTGTCAACGAGGTTCTTATTGTTGGAAATTTATGTGGTCATTATGGTTGAAATCCATATCCACAAAAAATTAATGCCATTAGCAAGATTTTTGAAACATGTAACAATGTGAGTGAGGTACGTAGATTTCTTGGTGCTTGCATCTTTTATATTATTTGGATCCCACACTTTGCTCATGTTGTTGATTGTCTCCATGACTTGTTGAGGAAAAAACGAAAATTTATTTGGAGTGACAAGCACACACAAGCTATGTGTAAATTGAAGAGATTATTGCTTGAAGCTCCCATCCTTAAGCGTCTAGACTATTCTGTTAACAAGCCTATTTATATTGACTGTTGATACTAGTCCTATTGGTATAGGTTGGGTCATAAGTAAAGATGATAGTGAAGGGAATAGATATGCAATTAGGTGTAGGGCTAAAATTTTACATGAAACACAACAAAAATATGCGCATATCAAATGAGAACTATGGGGTATGGTGACAACTTTAAAAACAGACAAAGAATATTTCATTGGAGCAAATGTCAAAGTTGAGACTGATTGTTTGCCTCTCATTGGAATGATAACCAATTGTTCATCTCCTGATATAGCCATGCTTAGATGGATCTCATATATTAAGTTCATAAATCCTGAGTTAGTTCATATTTCAGGTAAGTCAAATTCAATTGCTAATATATTATCGAGAGCTAGATTTGATGATGATCTTGAAAGTGATCTAATAAAGAATGTGAACTTATTTGACTATGTTCCACATATATATGAGTATGAGCAATTTCATGAGTTTGAGTATGAAGATGAATGGAGAGACATAGGAAAGTATTTGAGTACACTACAACCATTACAAACATGCTAAGGGTAAGGTTAAGAATCCACAACGAGTCCTAGGAAAGCGAGGGCTTCAATTGCAAGTAATGAAGGAAATGCATGAGACATTATGAGGGGGTCATAAAGGATTTTTTGGAACATATGAAAAAATTAGGGGTGTGTATTATTTGCCTAGGATGTATGTTGACATTAGTAGCTATGTTTCTACATGTTCTACTTGTCAACTTCATTCATCAGTCAAACATAGAGATCCATTGCATCCTACTTATCCACCGTGTATTCACTACAAGTGGGTAGTAGATCTTGTAACTATGCCTAAAGGTATTGACAAAATGCGTTACATTGTACTTGCAAGAGAAGACTTAACTAATCATGTAGAGGGACGTGCACTACGATCTAAGCCCACTTACAATGTTTGCAAATTCTTGCTTGAAGATGTCATAAGTCGCTTTGGGTACATAGAGAAAGTAGTTGTCGATCGTGGAGAGTTAAATGCGAGAGAAGCTAAGGAGTTCTTTGAAAATCACGGTATTCGTTTATCTCTCATTACTGCATATAATCCAAAGGCCAATGGTAAAATATAGAGAGGGCATCCACCTATTATGAAAGCGATATCTAAAGCATGTAATGGTGACATTAAATACTGGATATATACCTGTTGAACTCATGTACTGTAAAAAATTGTTGTTTCCAATTCAGTCTCATATTTTTGCATGGTCAACTGATGATTTTTTGAGTTTGCACATTAAATAGTTAGAACAAGGTAAATTAAGACTTGATGATGCCGTTGAAAAAATAAGAGAATCTAGAATGAAGAACAAGCATTATTTTGATAAAACTCATCGATTGCATCCTAAGCCAATTCAAGTAGGAGATTGGGTGCTCATTTATGATTGTACATTTGACTCTCAATATGATGCACACAAAAAGCTCACTCAACGGTGATTTGGGCCATACATTGTATCAAAAGTCAACAACAATGGTACGTATGCTCTTTGTGAATTAAATGGTGTTGCACTAAAAACTTTGATTGCAGGTAAAAGGATAAAGCTATTCAAGAAACGTGATAATGACGAGTACATTTTGGATGAGGACATTGAAGAAGATGACAACAATGAGGCCGATTCATAAACAGGAGTATCCATGATTTAAAAAAAAAAGAAAAAAAAGAAATAATAAAATAATAAAAAAATTTATAAAAATAAAAATATAATTAATTTTTCAAGTTCATGTTGCTTTTTTTTTTTCAAGTTCATTCTATTTTTTTTCCATTCTTTCTTGTTTGCAATTTCACTTCATGCATGTTTCTTTTTAGTCTTTGCATTGCATTACATATCCACATCACTTGAGTCAAAAAAGGAAAATGATGATTTCTCTACTTGTGTAAAATTGTACCTTAAATAGTAATTTATCTACTAAGAAATCGGTTATAATCTAGTATTATGGAAAGATAGGACATGTAGATTTGGAGGTTTATTTTGGTGACATGACTTTCATATATAAACATGCATATGTATCCTGTATCGAAAGCATAATTGTTGAAGTCCTAGCTCCTACTACTACATGTTTCTACATCCTTAGTCCACCTCAAAACACTTATATTGGAGTTTAAACAACTGTTCTCTGTCATAAAAAATGGTTGTACCTTGTATCAGGGTTTAATTTTTGCCCCTCATAAAAAAAAGCCTTCTACATGTTACTAGGACGTTTACACTTTCTTCCACCCCAAAAAAGTGATCGTAACCATAAAGTCACCGAATCATCATCATCATCAGAGAGAGAGAGAGAGAGAGAGAGAGAGAGAGAGAGAGAGAGAGAGAGAGAGAGAGAGAGAGAGAGAGAGAGAGAGAGAGAGAGAGAGAGAGAGAGAGAGAGAGAGAGAGAGAGAGAGAGAGAGAGAGAGAGAGAGAGAGAGAGAGAGAGAGAGAGAGCAAGCCAAAGGAAGATAAGGAGGCATAGCAGAATACACGGGCTATATAGGCAGATTTATGCATTAGTGGAGTTTAGTTAGATTTCATTGCATGTTATTAGAGAAAGAGCATATTCATATTTATGTAGGAAAGGAGTTCATCTAAAATAAGCTAAAGATGAAAGATATCTCTTGAAAATCCTAAATCTTTGTTTACAATCGTATTTAAGGTAGATTGCTTTATGAAAAAGGTACAAATTTTTCTTCAAAATGAGAGGAACTGATGCCTAAAACGACTCAATACATCCACTTCAACTTCATATTGATGCTTGTTTGTTTTCTTTCTTGTTGTCGATGTTGCTTGTTCATTTGCATATATGTTGCCTATTTGTTCATGCATATTCATGTTGCTTGTTTCAATTCTTTCTTTCATGCAAATTTTGCTTCATGTCATAGTGCATACTCATTTATGCATATGATCAATTTTTTCTTCCATATGTTGTCTATAAAAGAATTTGATGCCTGGAACTTTTTGTTTTCCAGAGGTACTAGAGTGGCGCTTCCGAAGGAATCGCAGGTTTAGTGGGGACAAATGTCGTCGAGATTTTCTCTCCTCTCTCATTCATGAAGGCCTACAGGAAACACATTCGATGAAGGTAGTCAGAATTCCCTGAGAAGTCCAAGATGCATCAAGGATGTCAAAGGGAGTTCACATGCAAACTTTGGAAGAAATCAAGCAAATCAAGGGTAGCGGTCAAAGCTGGTCAAATTTATGAAATTAGGGAAAAATTTTCAATGTCTCCAAATCACATGAAAATTCATATACTTGTAAAGCCTATCAAAGGCTTTCTATAGCCTGAATTTCACATGTAAATTGATTTTCTAGCACATTGATATGCCACGTGCATTTAAAAAAAATGTAATTTTTCCACTTAGACCCTACAAAATCTTTTATAAGAATTTTTGTTAGTGATATGGTTTGGCATGTATAAAGATCATATGTGGCTACATAGTTGTACAAAGTTTCAAGGTTATTAGAGCTTCCTAGTCACCTTAATGCCACCTTACAAGCTTCCAAATGTAGTCAAACTCGTATAAGGGAGATTCAGATGGGAGTTTTTTCTGCATATTCCTAAAGGATACCTTTCAAAACACAGCCCTAAAATTTTCATCTTCATCAAAGTATATTTGAAGGGTTAAATAGCACAAAATCCAGTTTTCAAGGTCACTGCAGTTTCCTAGAATAAGAAAATTGAAGGCTTGAAGGGCTGCCATATGGCAAACAATGATTGAACCATGTTCTATGGTTAGGATGAGCTCACATTCAAGGATGAAGATGCACTAAAGCATAAAGCAAGGAGGATCCACAAGTTTTTTCATCCGATAAGCCTTTTTTGATGATCAAAGATCAATAATGTAGAGTTTGTCCAAAAATAGTAGCTTATCTTACAAATTGATGTCAGCACTGATCCAATGGTCCAAAACAGCCCCAGATCCAATGGTGGAGCACCTATTTTCCTCACCTTTGCCCTAGACATCATATAAAGAACCAATCCTAACCATCCATTTGATAAATCCAATGGTTGTAATCAAATGAAGCTGATCTTAGGGTTGAGAGTTGATTTCTCTAGATCCAAGGGCCTAAATTCATTCAAAAAACTATATAAACCCCCCTCCAAACTCCTAGAGCATCATTGTTAAGCATCCATAGGGCCCTTGCTAGCACATGGTTTCCTTGAGAGGATCACCCTTAGTTGAGCGTGTGAGGATCCAAGGTGGGCTTGTAAGAGCATAGTTCCTAGAATCAATATCTAGACTTCCACTCTAGGATAGGCTCATAAACCCAGTTTTTCTTTCTTTGATCACCGTCAGTGGAGCGTGTGAGTGAGGTAGAGCTGGTTTTTTGAGTCTTAGACTTCTTTAGAAACACATTACGATCCTAAAAAGACATAGGGTCAATATTGAAGAGGAAACTATCCTCTTAGATGTGACATTCAGTCAAACTATCATGGTGAGAGGGTAGTGCGGACCATCTTTGACCAGTAGAATGCTTAGCTTGACGTTTCACAACAATCATGTATATCTATGTCATAACAATATCTTCTAATTCATGTCTCTTGTCTCTCGTCTCTTAGTCTCTTATATGTTTTTACATGTCACCTTCTATCTCTTTCTATGTGTGAGAAGGCTCTGCAGTATTGCGTTGAACCAGTGAGGATGATCCATTAAGGTTGAGAGAAAAAATTTTCTATTCATTCATAAATCATGATCCACGTGCATTCATACCACCAACAAACATCCATGCATATGTTTTAGTTGTGAAAGTGTATAAGAAGCTCCATTATTGAACCATTCTTCCTTTCAAGACTGATTCATGTGTGTGGTTTTAGTTTTTTTCTCATCATGCATTCATTTCATCCAAAAGAACCTATGAATATGAATTAAACTTGGAAAGTATTTAAGACACTCCATATTTTTAGACAATTCTTCCTTTCTGAATTGATTCATGTGAATGGTTTCCTTTGTCCTCGTCATTCATGTTCATGCGTTTATCTTGTGTTCATATGCTCCTCCACTACAACATATCAAGGGCATACCGACGTTCGGCATACCGACGGTCATGCGTCGGCATCGGTATGACCATCGAAAAATTTTGGAAAACCGACTAGGCAATGTATGCATCGGTACAGCTGTGTTGGTATGAGCGTCGGTATGAGCATCGGTAAATTACTGGAAACTACGAATGCTCATACTGATGCTCATACCGACACCCTATTTTAACCGGGCCCGAGAGCAAAAATTCGAGATTCCCTGCGTTTTGAAACTAGATCTTCTACTATCGACTTTGCGCACACGAACAACATATCTCCCTTTATCACTCTTTCTTTCTCTCTCTCTCTCACCCTCCCTCTCTCTCTCTCTCCCCCTCCCTCTCTCTTTGTAAGCACACCTCTATTTTTCTAGATCTGAAGTTTTGGTAAGTATATCGCACATACTGTAGCACTCTCTTTTCTTTCTTTATGTTTTTACTTTTGTAATATATTCTCTCTTTAGTTTTGCAAGAGATTTTGGGACCAAGTCTTTGGAAATTCGAGGAAGGACAACTTTAAGTGGATTTTGACGACGAAGGACAACTTTAAGTGGATTTTGACGACAACGATTCCAACAATTACATCGATGTAAGTGATTGTTTTGTTTCCAATTGACATAGAGAGAAACCGAGATATATATATATATATATATATATATATATATATATATATATATATATATATATATATATATATATATAGAGAGAGAGAGAGAGAGAGAGAGAGAGAGAGAGAGAGAGAGAGAGCGAGAGAGAGAGAGAGAGAGAGAGAGAGAGAGAGAGAGAGAGAGAGAGAGAGAGAGAGAGAGAGAGAGAGAGAGAGAGAGAGAGAGAGAGAGAGAGAGAGAGAGAGAGAGAGAGAGAGAGAGAGAGAGAGAGAGAGAGAGAGAGAGAGAGAGAGAGAGAGAGATGTACATATACATACACACTCACATATGTATAAACACACACATGCATATGCATACACACATACATGCACACACACATACATGCACACACACATGCATATGCATACACAAATACACACATACACATACACAAATGTATACACATACACACATGCATATGCATATACATACACATACACATGCATATGCATACACACATAATCAATGCATATGCATACACATGCATATGCATACACACATGCATATGCATACACACATGCATATGCATACACACATGCATATGCATACACATGCATATGCATACACACATGCATATGCATACACACATGCATATGCATACACACATGCATATGCATACACATGCAAATGCATATATATATGCATATGCATGTGCATATGCATACACACATGCATGCATATGCATACACACATGCATATGCATACACACATGCATATGCATACACACATGCATATGCATGCACACATGCATATGCATACACACATGCATATGCATACACACATGCATATGCATACACACATGCATATGCATACACACATGCATATGCACACAAACATGCATATGCATACAAACATGCATATGCATAAAAACATGCATATGCATACACATGCAATTGCATATACATACATAAATGAATATGCATATACACATACACACATGCATATGCATACACACATACATGCATATGCATACACACATGCATATGCATAGACATGCAAATGCATATACATACATAAATGCATATGCATACAAATGCATATGCATACAAATGCATATGCATACACACATATACACATGCATATGCATACACATGCGAATGCATACACATGCGAATGCATACACATGCGAATGCATACACATGCGAATGCATACACATGCGAATGCATATACATACATAAATGCATATGCATACAAACATGCATATGCATACACACATTCATATGCATACACACATGCATATGCATACACACATGCATATGCATACACACATGCATATGCATACACACATGCATATGCATACACACATGCATATGCATACACACATGCATATGCATACAAACCTGCATATGCATACACATGCAAATGCATATACATACATAAATGCATGTGCATACAAATGCATATGCATACACACATACACACATGCATATGCATACACACATACATGCATATGCATACACACATACATGCATATGCATACACACATGCATATGCATACACACATGCATATGCATACACACATGCATATGCATACACATGCAAATGCATATACATACATAAATGCATATGCATACAAATGCATATGCACACAAACATACACACATGCATATGCATACACACATGCATATGCATACACACATGCATATGCATACACACATGCATATGCACACACATGCATATGCATACACACATGCATATGCATACACACATGCATATGCATACACATGCATATGCATATACATACATAAATGCATATGCATACAAACATGCATATGCATACACACATGCATATGCATACACATGCAAATGCATATACGTACATAAATGCATATGCATACAAATGCATATGCATACACACATACACACATGCATATGCATACACACATACATGCATATGCATACACACATACATGCATATGCATACACACATACATGTATATGCATACACACATACATGCATATGCATACACACATGCATATGCATACACATGCAAATGCATATACATGCAAATGCATATACATGCAAATGCATATACATGCAAATGCATATACATGCAAATGCATATACATGCAAATGCATATACATGCAAATGCATATACATACATAAATGCATATGCATACAAATGCATATGCATACACACATACTCACATGCATATGCATACACACATGCATATGCATACACACATACACACATGCATATGCATACACATGCAAATGCATATACATACATAAATGCATATGCATACAAATGCATATGCATACACACATACACACATGCATATGCATACACACATACATGCATATGCATACACACATACATGCATATGCATACACACATGCATATGCATACACATGCAAATGCATATACATACATAAATGCATATCCATAGAAATGCATATGCATACACACATACATGCATATGCATACACACATACATGCATATGCATTCACACATACATGCATATGCATACACACATGCATGCATATGCATACACACATGCATATGCATACACACATGCATATGCATACACACATGCATATGCATACACACATGCATATGCATACACACATGCATATGCATACACACATGCATATGCATACACACATGCATATGCATACAAACATGCATATGCATACAAACATGCATATGCATACAAACATGCATATGCATACACACATGCATATGCATACACATGCAAATGCATATACATACATAAATGCATATGCATATAAATGCATATGCATACACACATACACACATGCATATGCATACACATATACATGCATATGCATACACATATACATGCATATGCATACACATATACATGCATATGCATACACATATACATGCATATGCATACACATATACATGCATATGCATACACATATACATGCATATGCATACACATGCATATGCATACACATGCATATGCATACACATGCATATGCATACACATGCATATGCATACACATGCATATGCATACACATGCATATGCATACACATGCATATGCATACACATGCGTATGCATACACACATGCGTATGCATACAAACATGCATATGCATACACACATGCATATGCATACACACATGCATATGCATATACATATACACATGCATTTTAACATCTCTACATTGGATGAGATGGGATCTCCACGTACACCTTGGGGAGCGCATGACTATGACGACTCCAAGATATATCACATATGTAATGGAGCTCCAGTCATGGATGTAGCTGGAAAGTCCATGCGTCAGTGCATTCGACAGCTTTGCTCCATAGAGTTTGGACATTCTGTAATATTAAAATGGAGCCAAGAGGATAAGGATTCCAAAAATTATATCACACAATCGATATATGAAGAGTGTCGTCCAGCATCTGGCATCCTATTGTGAGTTTGGAATGGATTCAGCATACGACACATGACGTGATGTCTCATCGACGGTCCGAAGCTCGCTTTCAGAGCAGGCTTACCAAAGCCTGTATGCTTAAATGTTGAAGAGTGGGAATCGATTCAGGATGAGCAGCAACATAATCTTGATTGATATCGTCAACATCGAGATGCGGTGGCCACACATTTAGATACGGTTGGAACGTCGCATTTAGGTAGTGGCCGATACGACAGTATGCGCTACCAATTTGTAAGTATCATTTTAATTATTGAATTTGTTTGTGTTAAGCACATCATGTATGTTCATCTAACATTTTGCATATTTATTATAGGAGTTGGTAGTGGATCGTCCTCTGACGCGAACCGAAGAAGCTTATGGATATATTCATGGATTGGTTGCACTGTTGTAGGACTTAGAGGGACGCGGTGCAATCATTTCAAGGGAGAATCTATGATTAGGTAAACTTATAGCTTGGTTTCGTATTTTTAGTTGTTGTTTATAAATTTTATGTCAATTTGTCTGATTTTACACATGCTTTGTTGCAGGATTGTAGGTGTAAATGTTTTGATCCCCTTGCGTATATGTATGGTAGTGCTTTGCCACAATTTTGTATTACACTCTTATGTGGCAATGATGTACCATAATTTTGTATTCGATTCCTATATGGAAGTGCTTTGTCACATTGTCACAATTTTGTATTACACTCCTATGTGGCAATGATATACCATAATTTTGTATTCGATTCCTATATGGAAGTGCTTTGTCACATTTTGTATTCGGTTCCTATATGGAAGTGCTTTGCCACACTCTTGTACATCCTTCATTTATGGAATATACAACTTTTTGTACATGATTCATGGTTCATTTTTGCTCATATAAAATCATGTTTTGGTTGCCATTAGAGTACATATCACATTTACTTGGTTTAGAGTTGGGCTGAGTGTATTGTCTTTTGCTAAACAACATCATGCTGTAGCAAAAGACAACACACTTTGCCCAAAAAAAATTGTGCAGATATGGTCATTGGTATAAGCGTCAGTACACCCAGTAGAGTCGTCGGGTATGGGCATTGGTACACCCAGTAGAGTCGTCGGTATGGGCATCGGTATTACCGACGCAAATACCGACGTCCATACCGACACTTATATCGACATCCATACTTATGCATATACCGGCGTTATCTTTTCGACGCGCATACTGACTGCAACACCGACATCGCGGAAAAATTATGCCCGTTCATTTTCCTCGGTAACAACCTCGGTATACCCTCGATATGTTGTAGTGCCATTTCACTAATCAAATCGTGACATCTCTTCCCCCCATACCCAACTTCATCTTCACCTTCATATTTTTTATTACATAAACCTTCCAAAACTCACTAGCTTCATACACTCTGCATGTGCCACGACCGGACCCGATCCACCTGGATTGCACACATATGAGGTATATTAACATTATGAGTATGAGAATTATTATCATCATCATCATCGAGCAAGTATTTTGTATATCAACCGTAATTTGGTTTTGTATATGGTTTTTAAATAAAATAATGACATTAATTTATAGAAAAAATAAATACCCAAGCATTATCACATTGACTAGGTGGTGGTGCATGCTCAAAAGTACCATACTCTACCTCATGTTCAATACATTCCAATTGTGGTCTTTGATACATGCCATAGCAAGAGTTACACCAACATATAATATGCTTTTGATAGTAAAATTCATCATAATTCCTATCGGAGGACACATGTGAAGTTGTTGCATGGATAGGAGGTGGCGGAGTGCCCTCTGATTATAAAAAACTGATTATAACAAGAAACAAAAAAATATATCAGTTATGTATCTACCAAATATATTTAAAATTAAAAGTTTGATATAGTTACAACATATAGTCCTTGCACGATTATGAGACCGTGGTGGAGTCACTACAACAGATCGATGGTATACCGAGGTTTTTACCAAGGAAAATGAATGCGGCTTTATTTGCCGCGACGCTAGTATAAAGGTCGGTATGCGTGTCGGTACCAAAGCGTCGGTATATGCGTCGGTATATGCATCGGTAATACCGGCACCCATACCGGCGCCCATATCGAGGCCTTTGCTGGGTGTACCGTCGCGCATACCGTCACCGGCTGGGTGTACCGATGCTTATTCCGATGACATTACTGGGAGTACCGTCACGTATACCGACGACCATACCTGCAAAATTTTTTTTGGGTAGAGTGTGTTATCTTTTGCTATAGCAACATTACCATGATGTTGCTTAACAAAATACAATACACTCTGCCCAAAAAAAACCGAGTACATGTGATGTGTACTCTAATGTCAACCGAAATATGATTTCATGAAACAGAGTATTATTGGACACAAAAGAGATAATCAGAATGAACCATGAACCATGTACAAAAGAAGTTATATATTTCAATAATGAAGCATGTACAAGAGTGTGGCAAACCACTGTCATATATGACGCTTTTACAAAATGTGGCAAAGCAATGCATTGCCATATGAAAATCAAATACAAAATTTTGGTGTTCCACTGCCATACACATGCAAAGAACGTTCCATATCAACAGTCCTGCAACAAAGAACATTAATGGAATGAGATAAATTCACATGAAAATTACAAACAACAAGTAAAAACCAAGTTTATAAATTAATTACCTCATCGCAAATGCTCCCATGAAACGACCGCAGCGCGTCCTTCCAAGTCCTCCAATAGTGCAATCAACCCATGATGATATCCGTAAGACTCCTCCGTTCGTGTTGGAGGACGACCCATTGCCAGCTTCTGAAACAAATATACAAAAGATTAGAGGAACATACATGAGAAATTTCACACAAATAAATTCAATAAATGAAATGGTACTTACAAACTCAAGATGCATCATGTCATATCTGCCGCTGCCCAAATGTGACGGTCCAACCGTATCTAAACGTGTGGCTGCGGTATCTCGCTGCTGGCGATATCGATCAGGAGTCTGCTGCTGCTCGTCACGAATCACATCCCACTCCTCAGCATCTAACCATACAGGCTTTGGTAAGCCTGCTCTGAAAGCATCACGAGCCTCGGATCATCAATGGGACATAACCTCACGTGCAGTGTGCAGAATCCACTCTGAACTGACAAGAGACTATCCATCGACTGGTCGGAACTCCTGATAAATCTTCTATGTGATATAATTCTTCCAATCTTTATCCTGTTCACTCCATTTCAGCATGATAGGGTGTCCAAATTGGATAGAGCAAAGCTGTCGTATGCGTGCACGCATTGCTTTGCCAGCCGCATCCATCACTGGAGCTCCATCTCGGATACTATACACCTTGGAGTCATCATGGTCATAAGAACCCCAAGGTGTACGTGGTATTCCACGTGGTGTACTGCGTGGTGTACCTACATCTGAGGTACTCATCCTAGGAGTACAAGCGGGCGGCACAACGTCCGTCGCACTTACTCATCCTAGGAGTACAAGCAGGTGGCACAACGTCCGTCGCACTGCCTCCACAACAACCACCTCCTCTGCCTCTAGACCTACCTGTAGATCCACTCCTAGAACCTCCTGCTCCAGAGCGTGACCTCGATCTATGAGATGGGCCAAAACCTGTATCATGCTGAGGTGTCGAACGCACATGTTTACTAGTAGACCCAGTAGGAGATGGCTGAAAAGATGGTCGTAATCTCTATTTATATCTTTAGAAGATATCCACTGTACTAAAGAACTAATTTTATAAATGGTTCTTCGTACATCCTCTGAAAGACAATCTTTTAGGGCTACAGGGAGCACAAACTGTAAAAACTTGTGCAAATCATGAGACTTGAGCCTTGCAAGATCGTCGTTTCGTGTGAAAGCAGTCTTTAGATACCTCATGCATCCAGTAGGTGTTCGAAACTATGAAATTGTTTTCTTCACTTGTTGCTCTTCCATCCTGCGAAGCACCCAAGGAGATCTTGGTAACGATACTGTTCCGTTGGGCTTAGTAATTGCTCACAACTCTCGCATATGACCTTGCTCTTCTAAGTCCTCCCTTTGTGCTTTGCTTTCTTTCTTTCCGATCAAAGTTTTCCAAAGAATCTCTCCCACATTCTTAAAAATATGCATCGGGTCCACCAAATGATTGATCAACAATTCACTCCAATAAGGGAGTTCATGAAAAATGGACAACTGTTTCATGCCAGCAACTAGATTTTTTGAATCCCACAGTTGTTTCCAATCGCTAGCTTTCATTTGGCGTTGCGCTTGTCGACCAATTTTTCCTTCACGTAAAACATGTCCATCAGGCAAATATCTATGATGTCCTTCATAGACAGTTTTACGTAGTGCTTTGGAATAGCGTGCTTCGAGTCGTGGTCCGCATAAAGGATAAGCATGGTAACCCGAAATCGATAAACCTGAACATTCACCATAACCAGGCCAATCATGCATTATCCACATAAGTATGCCTTACACTCACACGTCTCGCCTGCTTATATGCGTAGTTCTTCCACAAGTGGTGCAAGATATACATCCATGTTTTTTACCTTATACTTACCTGGTACAATAAGAGCTAATAATAAATGACCTTTCTTTGTGGCCAACCATGGTGGGATATTATAATTGACCAAACATACAGGCCATGTGCTCCATGAAGAACTGCGTAATCCAAATGGATTCACTCCATCCATAGCTAGGCCTAGACGTATGGACCGAGGCTCACTAGCAAACTCTGGCCACTTACTATCTATGTGCTTCCAAGCATCAGAGTCAACAGGCACTCTCATTACATTATCTGTAGACCTTCTCTTTGTGTGCCATGACATTAACTCAGCTATAGATTTGCATCTAAACATGTTCTTAATTCGTGGAATGATAGGAAAGTGGCGAAGAACCTTTGCGGGGATTGCTTCGGCTACAATGTCTTCTCTAAATCTATTTGCTCCACACTTTGGACATACGTGGCGATGCTCATACTCATTCCGAAAGAGAATGCAATCATTCGGACAAGCATGAATTTTAGTATAATCCATTCAATGGATTGTAAAAGTTTTTTCGCATCTCCACGCGTTGGAGGCATGTCATTGCCCTCTGGCAAAAATTGATCTTTAAGAAGCCTGCAATAAGCAATTAAAACGATATTAGTAAATAAAGTTATTGTGATACAACAATGACAGCCAATTTGTTCTCCACTTACCTGAACAATTCAGTGATACTACTATCTGACCATCCATAAATGGATTGCAGATTGAACATCGCGAGTGACGCACGTAGTATAGATATCTTTGCTCCATTGTAAAGTGGTAAACGAGCTAGTCTTCGCATGTTTTCATATTCTTCATCAACTTCTGATCGTGGAATTTCTGTTGTGTCCATGAAACTCTGGACAGCTTCTCCACCATCATGATCTTCGTCCATCTTATAAAATTCTTCAAGCATCTCTTCCATATGTTCATTCTGTGTAATATTATTAGTACTTGCTTGTACGTCTAAGTCCTTTTTTGCTCTCTTTTGTCCACGAGAGGTTACCGGTGCAATGCCATTTGGATCCATCTGCTCACCTGGGGGACCATGCAAATGATAGCGTAGGTTCTCCAGTCGACTCCTATCAAAGGATCCATACTCTCTGACATGTGGAGTACAAATCCGTCGTTTCCGATAAATTTGATACTTGCACTGTGTGCAAGGACATGCCATTCTCTCTTCAGGATCCAAAGAAGCCATCTGCTACAATATGGACATTTTAGAACATTTGTTTTTTTATTAAACCTAAAAATCATACTCTTAAAGACTTAAACCTGAAATACTAAACCTAAATACTTAAATACCTAAAAAAACTTAAAACCCTAATTTTAAAACCCTAATCTATATAACTATCCTATTTTATCTATATATTCAGATTTTTTCTTAATTGATCCTATTTTATATATATATTTATTTATTTATTCAGATTTTTTTCCTATTAATTGAGTTATATGTATGCATAAGCCCTAAAACCCTAATTTTAAAGATCTAGACCTAAATTATGTATATTTCTATACACATGTGTATATACATGTATATATGTATTATATGTGTATATGTATGTGTGTATATATGTTATGTAGGTATTAAAACCCTAAAAACCTAATCAAAATGACCTAGACCTAAAACATGTATATATTATTTATATATTCAGATTTTCTTCTTAATTAATCCTATTTTTATATTTTTTATTATATATATATTTCATTAAATTATTTAAAACACTAGTTCTTTTTATATTTATTTATGTATATAATTATCTTATTTTATATATATATTTATTTATATATTCAGATTTTTTTCTTACTTAATCCTACTTTTATATATTTAATTTTATATATTTAATTATATATATTAAATTAAATTATTAAAACACTAGTTCTTTTTATATTTCTTTATCTATATAATTATCTTATTATATATATATATATATATATATATATATATTTATAAATTCAGATTTTTTCCTTGCATAATCCTATTTTCATATAATTAATTATATATATTTAATTAAAACCCTAATCTTAAAAATCTAGACCTAAAATATGTATATTTTTGTATGCATGTTTATGTTCATGTATATATGTATTATATGTGTATGTGTATGTGTGTATATATGTTATGTAGGTGTTAAAACCCTAAAATCCTAATCTTAAAGATTTAGACCTAAAATATCTATATTTCTGTATGCATATGTATCTACATGTATGTATGTATTATATGTATATGTGTATGTGTGTATATATGTTATGTAGGTGTTAAAACCATAAAACACTAATCTTAAAGATTTAGACCTAAAATATCTATATTTCTGTATGCATGTGTATTTACATGTATGTATGTATTATATGTATATGTGTGTTTGTGTATATATATCATGTAGGTATTAAAACCCTAAAACCCTAATCAGAAAGACTTAGACTTAAATCTGAAATACTAAAACCTAAATACTTAAACACCTATAAAAATCTAAACTCCTAGTCCTAAAACCCTAATCATATTATATATATATATATTTTCTTATTTATATATATTTTTTCTTATTATAAATATAATTGAGTTATATGTATGCCTAAACCCTAAAACCCTAATCTTAAAGATCTAGACCTAAAATATGTATATTTTTGTATGCATGTGTATATACATGTATATATGTATTATATGTGTATGTGTATGTGTGTATATATGTTATGTAGATGTTGAAAACCCTAAAACCTAAAT